>JAWNNO010002059.1:0-113971 GCA_035044985.1 Lordiphosa fenestrarum
AAGTTCAAATTTAAACTTGAGTAATAAACAGAAGTTAGACCGAAGCATTTGCAATTCTTTCAGATTGCTCACAGATTTAAACTTTCACCACACAAATCGGTGTTCGAGGCATGGTTTCACAAATGTTTCTGTCCTAAGTTGACAAGCTCAGTGGTTTGAACACGGAATTCCGACTTTCATTTTACTGTGAACCGAACCTTAGGCCGACCTTCGTAGGATGTAAAAGCAGAACTTGAAACTGTTCCGAACTTTATATTTCGGTTCGGTTCAAGAAAACCAATAGACACGAACAAATTTGACCTACTGCCTAGCGACGTCTCCTGTTATCTGGTCGGTTTTGAGCGACTGAGTCTTACAATCGGCAGGAAAATCTGTAAAAACCAATAATAGCCGCCTGATTTTGAGATCCATGATTGCAAAGCTTTTTAGATGATTCACAAAATAAGTGTTTAACATAAGTTGGGAAATATTTTTCATAGGTAGACTTCGAAATGGAATTTTACTAAACAGCAAAATTATATTTTGGGTAATCCCAAGTGTTCTACAGTTCAATTTCAACACAACTACCATACGATTTGTGTAATTTTGGTCGATTACAATAGAAATTTGTACATATAAACGTTAACCAAAGTTCGAATCAACACCTTAGGTTCATTGGTAACCATTGGTAAATATTGGACCATCCAGAAAGCTGGAAAGCGGGGTAAAGGAAGGAAACGGACAGTCAGCACTTGACTCTTGTACAAAGAATGCTAAAACTGTGCCGTCTACCCGTTTTACCAGGCCACCTTATATGGGTGCTTGGACACCGGAACATATATGCAAACGAGTCTGCGTACACACTGGCCAGACTGGGCACAATCACCAAGCTCTTTTTAGAGAAAAATAAAAGTATAAATAGCACTTTATACATAGGTCAATAATCATGTGCTATGGTGCTGTGCGATGAGATGCCAGTGCAACGCTGTAAGGTTCTAAGATCGAGTCCCAAAGAAGACAACAACAAATTTTGTTCTCTTTGTTTTTCAGGAAATACATTTAAACGAGAAAGCTAAGCTAACTTCGTCTGTGCCGAAGTTTTTATACCCTAGCAAGTGCTCGCTTAAATATTTTCAAAAAATACTCTTTTTCCCATTTTTCGACCGATCGTTCGTATGGGAGCTATATGATCATCTATATGGTCATCCGATTTGGCAAAAAATTTGTTTAATTGTGTGAAAGCATGTGAAACAAACAAGTACAAAAATGCAGGATGCTACCATTTAAAACAAAAAAGTTTTTCTAAGACTGTTTTTCAGACCTATCTTTTGTATGGCAGCTATACTATATAGTTGTCCGATTTTAATAAAACTTGATAGAATTATAAAAAAGCATAGAAAACCTACGATTACAAAGTTTGGAGACGTTTCCAGTGAAAAGAAAAAAGTTTTTCTCACTAAAACTAGTTTTCCGACCGATTGTTCCTATGGGAGCTATGAGATATAGTCATCCGATCCGGTCGGTTCCGACATATTAGTAGTGTGCAGCAAAAAGAAGACTCTGTGCAAAATTTCAGCTCGAAAGCTTTAAAACTGAGAGACTAGTACGCGTAGAAACAGACAGACAGACATACAGACAGAGGGACAGACGGACGGACAAAGCTCAATCGACTCAGCTCGTCACCCTGATCAAGAATATATATATAGTTTATGATCGTCGGAAATAAATATTTCTGGGCAAAATTATAATACCCTTTGCAAGGGTATAACAACTAGAGTGGATCTGTCTTGAAGTGTAAGTATTCGAATGTCCTTTGGAATATGGAGGAAGGAAAGATATAGGAATATTTCTGGAAGCTAAAATTAATCTGGGTAAGCTTGCTTAAAATATGATCCCGCATTCGGATTACATTCTTCTCGAACTTTTTGCATTAGGGAATCTTTATGACATAAACGGGATAAATTGAATATTTTCAAGATTGGAAAATGTGGAGTCAAATATCCCAGCAAACATTTTAAATAATTTTTAGATCACACTCGAGTCTTTTTCGAGTCCTCAATCTGATTAAGACAGTCGTAATTGCGATCATTTTCTGATCATAAATGATACTTTAGTCGAGAGAAAATGGTACCCTAGCCGCGATTCCTTTTGAAGAGTCGTTTTTAACCCGTTCTTCTAATCAGTTTTCAATCAGTTTCGAGTCATTTGAGAGTCCTTTTTAGTCGTATTTCACTAAATTTTGAGCATATTCATGAGTCATTTTCGAGTCTCAAGTAATCGCTCTTTTGGATCATCAATGGGAGTCGGAAAAGACTCATCAAGGTGATTTTTATGAAGATGACATTCCAATGATGTTGGGTGGTTAATCTCTTCTTAATCATCAAAGGTCTCGAAAAAGACTCATCAAGGTGATTTGTGCTAAAATGATCTTCCAAATGTCGGGTGGGATAAATCTTTTTCGGCTCGGCTCATGAATACGCGACGTGGATTACATGAGAGACATTCAAGACATGCGAGTCTAGAAAATGCCAACTATTTTAATGCGAGTCTGTGCTTCAAATTCCCAACCGCTTCTAACTCTTTTGTTATGGAGTGATGGGCAATTTCTGATCTAAAGTAATTCTTACTTGTTCTTTGGTTATTTTAAAGATCTTGGAAATTTCCAGCCTTTTTTGGTTCAACACAGACAACTCGCTTAAAAACAAATTGTGAATAGCTTTTGGATTACATGGGCTCAAATCAAGAACATTTTGTACTTGCTTGACGTACTCATATGGTATTGGGTATTGAGTTTAAAACCCATAAGTTCTTGAATAGTCAAGGCAATGGACTATCAGACGGAAAAATCGTGAAATGGGAGAAAAGAAACGATAGCGAACGCCTTAAACTTACGCTGACAAACGGCACAAAGATCTGGCAGGAGTCCTCATCCTTGTAGTTAACCATGGCCTCGGCAATCGGAATCTGTGTACAGGGTCCGGCCGCGTGCAAGTAGCGCTGAATGCGCTGCACCAGCTCAGCAATATCTGACTTGGCCACACCCGCCTCATCGGCCAAGCTGCTAGTCAAAGCCGTAGCGTTCACTGTGGTCACTGCGCTGACCATCGCAGCCGTAGCCGCCGCTCGTTCGCATAGCTGAGACCAATTGTCTGAACCAAACATGGCCGCATATGCCTGATCCATCTGGCTTAGATGACGAGCCACACTGCCACAACTGCTGCCAATGGGCACCAGGTAGAAGCGCAGATGATTCAGCCAGTCTGGCGGACGTACTCCCAACAGCTCTACATAGTGGCGCAGGGTAGCTCCCTGCAGCCAATCGCCTCCAATTAGTAGCAACTTGACTGTGTGCGGTGGTTTGGCATTGGAGTTGCAACTGGAAAATAGAAGAGTAATGAATTCCCTAGGCGAAGTGTCAGTGTTAAAGGCGAGATAGCTTACTACTTTTGTATCTTGGCCATGAGCGCCTGCAGCACCGCCTTGACCTCGGCCGTGTTCTGTGGCACAAATGCCGGCTTGAAGGAGTTGGCAAATAGCGTGACCAGCTTGGCCAGCAGACCGCTTCCACCCAGCGCTTCGGGTGGGGTGATAATTGTTACCACCTCGGGTATGGCATTGTCCTCGCCGGCAAACACACGACTTAGCTGGTCGAGCAGCAGTTTGCGTGGCTCTACATTAGTGGGCGACAGGCAGGTCTCCAGCACCGATCTCGGCTCAGCGCTCAGACTCAGGGTATGCTTCCTTTTGCCGCCGCCGCCGCCACTGTTGGCACTGCTACTGTTGGCGCCACCAATAGCAATAACCGGCGTGTTGCTTGAAGTACGAAATAGACGCGAACGCTTTTCGGTTTGGGCGGGTGTGATGACGCCACTGCCCATGCTGGCGGCCACTGAGCTCACTGGGGTCAGCTGTTGATACTGCTGCTGATGCATCCGCATGTAGTCCTTATCGCCGCGAGGCGGACTGTTCTGCGGATCCGAATTCTGGCCATCGGTGTGGCCTCCAGCGTTGGCCTCATTGCCAGAGCTGTCATTGCCGACGCGATCTGTGAACAGGATAAAGGCGGATAAGTGGATTGGGTGAGTGAGGCAGTGGCTGGAGGGAAGCAGGGAGATGCTGAGATGTGTGAGAGGTGAAACTTTGAGGGGGAAAAGTCATGCACAGGACGGCGGCAATGCCAAACAACGTTGCTCACTAAAACACACGTGAAGTGAGCAACTGAACAATAAAGAGCAATCATTAAGCAACTGAACTGAAACTTGGTTCACCATCAAATTGGCCCACAAATCCCAAGGTGCTTGCTTACGTAGCTCGGGCCTGTCCACACACGCCGAGGAGCATTGAGCATTGTAAATAAATAATAACAATAAAAACAATGCTAACCGAAATATTGTATAATTAAATCTTTTTTTATAGTTTATATTGCCGCCGCCCACGTCCGTGAAGGTGATGTGACATTGTGGTCGTCATTCGGGGAAAATTGGGGTGTACTTTTCCTACTTTTTGGTAGCGTGTCCAACAATTAATCAAAAAGGCGCACGACATGAAAGTGAAAAAGGGGGGCAAACCAAGAGAACTTCAAGGAAAAGAACTGGAAAAACAGCTTGGTTGTGATTTGTGGGGGGTTGCTAATAGTGTTCTTTTTTTTTGTTCTTTCTTTGGTTTGACGTCTATTGGGATTTAATTGGCTTTGCTTCCCTAGAGGGTGGGGAATTTATTTCTAGCATGCACACACTATTTTAGTATAAATAACGCACGATGCACAAATCATAAATAGAGTGACTTCTACTCATTCACAAGTGTGCGTATGCGTGTCAGTGTGAGTATTTGTGTGCGTGTGTGTGTGTGTGTGTGTGTGTGCGTGAGTGTGAGGCAGGACAAGGGATTAAAGATTATTCTAAAAATAATTAACATACACTCTAAAGAAACTTCTATTCTATAATCAATTTTGAAACTTCTTCCTTATTTGTATAGTTTTACGGTATACACCTGCCTTCATGCAAAAATTTGTGGCTTTATCTCTTATAGTGTCTGAGATCGACGCGTTCAGACAGTCACACAGACGGGCATGGCTATATCGGCTCGGCTGTCCATGCTGATCAAGAATATATATACTTTATGGAGTCGGAAATGTTTCCTTTTCCCTGTTACATACTTTCGCACAACTTCATGATCCCCCATTTCCCATTTTTAATGCTAACAGGGCTTAAAATGGATTTAGTTTTGTACTACAACTCAAAAATGTGGATCGCTTGGAGACCAATAGAATATGACAACATATGATGGTACTATAAAAGCCTTGGCTGGACTTTATTAACTTCAAGGTTTTCAACCCTACACCATTTCAAGCAAACTATTTGAAATTTTGGTGAAGATGTAGCTTCTGATATGGGATACAAAGCAGTTCTATGTTTTAAGTCAACAAAATTTCATCCTAGTCAAAATAACAAAACTAAGTGAAAACCAGCATTTCCCATTTTTTCCCATACTATCTTGAAAACTGTTTCGAATTCGACCCAATAATAAACTGAAAAGATTTAAGCTCAGACTAAATGGAATAATATCTAAAAACCCTTCATTCTTACCACTAAAATTTGATAAGAACTCGAAAATATTGTCAATGGGCGTTTTCATCAGATAAATCCGATTTACGATTACTAATTTACGATTTGCGATTGCTAATGATTCTCTGCTGAATGTCACTGACTGCAAGTTAGGCTATTTTCTGGCTTTAGTACATTTCGCCAACTCATTTAAAGCTCATTTTTTAATGGCTTTTGCCGCTGTCAGTCTGTTTTCAGTTTTGGGGTGAACAGTTGGACTAGCAATCAATAAACGGCCTCACCAATCAAAGATTTTGTATGCTTCCATCTCAGCCAACATGATTGTCATATTTACCAATCGAAATCGGCAATCATTGAATTCAGCAGGTAAAATCGGCAATCACAAATCAGTAATCGTAAATCGGAATTATCTGCTGAAAACGCCCAATGTTGGATCAAAAAGTCAAACATTTCCATTTTATTAGGTATGGTTTATTAATTAGATCTAAGTTTTGAGCCAATACCTACCAAAAATTGCAATATTTACAAGATTTGGTAGAAAGTTTACATGGTTTTGGGCAGAGGCTGGTTATACCCGATAAATATAAATATGCATTTCAAAACAAGAAAGAAAGTCGGTCAAGCCCGACTATCAGCCATGCTCCTATTTTCGCTTAGCAAAAACTTTGCGATTTGATCATCAAATCGTAAAAGTAAGTGCTCCGACACTCGGAAATCGCAAAGTTTTGGCGTTTTTAAACCGGCGACATCTGAGTCCGTGAAATGAAAAGTAAATGCAAAATATAGGTTGATGCACAAACAGTCAACCCACGGAACTATTTTTGTTTAGTTCCTTAACCTTTTTAGATTTGTCTTACGGACTCTCCCACTCCATTCGCACTAATGCAATATTTTAAACAATTATTTAATAGAGATACACAAAATTGAGCGAGATGGAAATCTGCTCACAACAATAACAATTTGCGATTTGGCCATGGTATATATCGATATATAACTATCGATAGCATGAGTAGTGGCGCTCATCAGCTGTTTTTGTTATGTGAAATGAAGCAAAACAAGTTAGGAATGGAACATTATCGATAACGAAAACTTGCGAATTTCGGAGCGCTCTAAACTGAAATCGTGCGAATTTGCTGAAATCGCAATTCGTAAAAATAAGTGAAAGCCGGAGCATGGCTGTATAACATACTCTGTTCCAAGAAAATTGGTCTTTTGATCATAACTCGAAAACCGTTCATCCGATCTTCTTCATTCCTTTGGCGGATCGATAAGTTATCCTAATAACTAAATATGTCCAGAGGGAACAAGCCATCTATCTTCAAAACTGTGGGAGATATGACATGATTTTCTAAATTGCGGGGGCGGGAGGGGGCGTGGCCAAAATTGAAAATAAACTTGATCTGCCTGCACACATAAGAAGCATATGTCCCATACATGTCAAACCTCTATCTCTTACCATCTCTGAGATCTGTGCGTTCATACGGACAGACAGACGGACGGACAGACGGACGGACGGACAGACGGACATGGCTATATCGACTCGGCTGTTGATGCTGATCAAGAATATATATACTTTATGGGGTCGGAGATGCTTCCTTCTGGATGTTACATACTTTTGCACAAACTTATAATACTCTATGTACCTACGGTACAGAGTATAACTAGACCAAAAACAAAGCGACTAATGAATATTTTTGAAAGTTCCCCTTCGAAAAATTCTGCCTACGCCTAAGATAATACAAATTTTTAAAGGGAATAAAAATAAAGTTGAATGACTGTAAAAAAGGAGAGTACAACTGGATTCCTATTGGTAATTTTTATACTCTATACCAAGGATACTCAAAGAATATTACGTTTGTGCAAAAGTATGTAATAGTCAAAAGAAAGCATCAGCCTCAACAGCCGTATGAACAAACAGATCTCAGAGATGGTAAGAGTCAGAGGTTCGACATGAATAGGATGCAGGCAGATCAATTTATTTTCAATTATTGCCACGCCCTCTCCCGCCTTCTTAATTACAAAAAAATACCTAAAATCTGACAGACTTTGAAGGTAGTTCGTACCTTCAGTAAACGGGACTATTTATCGATCTGCTAAGGGATCGAATGACCGATAGTCAAGCTATAAGGAAAATATACAATGTGATACCTTAACACTTTGGGTGTCTTTTATCAACAAGTATAATATAGTCGGGCTTGGTCTATATACAGGGTTGTCCATATTCGACGATGTACTTTATTTAAAAAGTAAGTTGTTAGCAACTTTCTTTTTGGCAAAACTGTTTTTGGCAGCTTTGCTGTTTTCTTCGGGTTATATGTTCCTGTCAAACATGTTCAGTTTGGCAAGAACTTTCCCGAAAAATGCACGGTTTGGTGTGGATTATCGGACGGTGATATGAATGAATGAATGCGATGAATACAAACTTTTTTTTGGCCCAAAATAAAAGAGCTGGACTTGGCTGACATGTGATTTCAACAAGACGGTGCCACATGCCACACAGCAAGCGAAACATTGGCCCAGTTTGGGCCGGTCAATTGACCACCAAGATCGTGCAACATAACGCCTTTAGACTCTTTTTTGTGGGGCTATGTTAACGCTCATATCTATAATGACAAGCCTGTAACAGTTGACGCCCTAGAAGCCTTAATTGAAGAATTAATTCGTAACATACAGGCCGATATGTTGGAGAGACTATGCCAAAATTTTACCCCATGTATGAACCATTTGAGGCACAGCCGCGATCAACACTTACATGAAATCATTCCTAAACATTAAACTATATAGATCGTGCTCGAATCGACTCAAATAAAGATTTCATACAATTCTATGAATTTTATGTTTTTTTCAATCAAAGCTGTTACAAAATCACCCTTTACTTAAAGGGTCGGAAATTTGGTACAGAGTAATAAAATGACGCACAATTTAGTGACAATTTCTAAAAAGACTAAACAATAATTAAAATGGCTCTCATAGAATACAAGTGGTCAAAACAAGTGGCAAAAATAAATAGTACACTTGTCATCAAGAATATATACATATACTATATGATATCTGAACAATCTAAACACAATTCTATTACCCTTTACAAGGGTATAATGGTGTTTTATCTATCAACACGTTTAACATGATAAAAGTGTTTATATTACTCGAGCCTAATCTTTTTATTAAGTTAGTTTTTAATCTTTATTTTAGTTGTTTTTTTTGCTGAAAGGATTTAACGATAATTTTAGTTTCTTTTATTGTGTGTGTTTTTTTAAGCGAAATACTCTACATAAAGAATATCGTTCACAACACTGTTGGAAAACATTTAACAAAACAAGTAAGAACGTTGGTCAAGCCCGTCCATAACATATTCTGTACCTTCCAAAGTTTGTATTTAGCAGAAGTGCTGCCCATTGCTGTTTTAGCCGGTGCTGCCCAGCATAAATGTTTGTTTCTCTACAACTCGACTTTCGTTCATTGTTAACGATCGTTAACAAACTATTGACGAATTGATAAAAAATATTGTTAGCTAAATATGTCTACACTCAGAAAAAAATCCGTTCACAATCTACCGAAATCAAGACCATTCGTTGACAAAAGTAGAGTAACCCCGTTTTTTTCGTAAATCGTGAACAGTGGGGGTGGTTCTCATATTATGAACATTTCTTCGAACGACATGGGCATGTTCTAAGACCATTTTGTGCTCGCTATTTAAAAGAAACGAGAACGTAAGTTAAAGTCGGCCCTGTCCGACTTCGAAATACCCGTTACTCAGCTCAGCTCGGATAAGTATGCAACATTTTTTTAACTCGGCCATTTATGATCCGATCCTTTTGAAAATGTGAGATTGTAGATATTGGCCACATAGACTACACTGCAAAATCTGAGCTCGATATCTTAAAAATTGTGGGAGTTATTCAATATTTTTTATTGCGGGGGCGGGAGGGGGCGTGGCCAAAATTTGAAACAAACTTGATCTGCCTACAGACAATACTAGCTTACGTATACAATTTGGTTGCTCTAGCTCTTCTAGTCTCTGAGATCTAGGTGTTCATACAGACGGACGGACAGACGGACATGGCTATATCGACTCGGCTGTTGATGCTGATGAAGAATATATATACTTTATGATATCGGAGATGCTTCCTTCTGCCTGTTACATACATTTGCACGACTTTAGTATACCCTTTTTACTCTACGAGTAACGGGTATAAAAACTTAACGGGGGATTGAACTAGCGACCACATGGGAAAGGCGGCATCTCAACCGACTTCACCGTCGACCTCACGTTTGACTTTGCTATAAATCACAGTTAAGAATGCAGCCATAGGGCTCAGCACTCAGCGAGCAACAATCACGGCGCTGTTTTTCCGTGAACGTCGGGCTTGTCTTATGAACGAAAATTCACGAACGAAATGTTTCAAAAAGGACCGTCTTTTTTTTCTCAGTGTAGAAGGTACGAAACATCTATCTATAAAAATGTGGAAGATTTGGCTTTTTCTCACAATTGATTGGACAGGAGAAAATCTCAGATCTGTGCGTTCAATCTGTTCGACTCGGCTGTTGATGCTGATCAAAAATATATAAAAATTGTTGTCTGTATACTTTTGGTACAGAGTATAAATTCCAAGTTCTCTGACAACACTGCTGCAGCGACTGAAATTTATCAATTCAGGTTGAAAATGTTGTTGAGAAAGCCAAATAACCTAACCGCTGGTCATCTAGAGTAACAAATTGAACCGGTGGTTAGCTAACCGGAACTTTTGAGAAATTCGGCCTTAGTCTAAATAGCTTAATAGAATACTAAAAAAAAACTTTCGCTAATATTTTCAAAATTTTACTTGATTATAAAATACTATAAAATTTTTGTGAAAAATATTTATACTCCCAAAGCAGATGACAGAACTAGGAAGCTTGGTTAACTTAAGGATCTGATTCAGATTTAACTGCTGGTCGAACTATGAGATATCGACTATCAATGTTTCGAAATCGATTCTTCAGAGTGTATGTATAATTGGCAAATTGAATATAAGTTAAAGGTGTGAGAACAAAATCGGGGCATGGAATGATAGTACATAGTTTTTAGGGGTCGCTCTTGGTGATCTAAAATTTTGATTGTTTTTTTGTTTTGGTTTTTGGTTTTGCTGTAATTTACACAGACCTGGTGTTGTTGCCGAATTGTTATTGTTTGTTAAATGAATGCATTTTTGGTTTTTGTTATTATCAATATTGTAAGATGAATTGGTCAATTGGTCGCTTTTATCCGATGATCTGCGCTCAGAGTTGCCTGCAAGAGAGATTTGGTTCAAGCCATGCAAAATGTTGTTGTTTTGTTGATTTGTTTTTCTTGTTTGTAAAATAAATTATATGCTACGGAAAAGCTTTGTTAATTGGAAAGTAAAAGAATAAAAGCTACGCCAATTTGTTTTGGTTCATTTCGCATAGTAATGGATCGGCGAGGAAACCGCTCTGAATTTTGTGTACAAGTCTACCAAAACGGTCAAGAGAATAATTTATTGTCCATTTGTGCTTTACTATGCGAAACAATTTGTCCTGCTTAACTATGTTTCTGTAGTATGTAAGTGGCATGGCCTTTTGCGTGTGCGTGTGTGTGTGTGTGTGTGCGACATTGTTGTTGTTTTCTTTTTTTGTGTTGCAGCCTTGACCCAAACTGCCAACAATGGCAACGGAAGAGACAGACAAACAGACCAGAAATATAGTGTTGCCTACTGCTCGTGGCTGCAACATTTCGCTACGGAAACGGAGATGAAAGCTGCTAGCATCCTTGCCTCCCCACCCAGGCTCTACTTGTGTTTGTAACTGTGTTCGTGTGGCGAAACGGCACTCGCCGACAAACTCAAACGCAACGCATTGAAAAGGCAAACAGGAATTGGAGCAAAAACCGCTTAATGAATTCCAATTAACATGAAGAAATGCAAAACGCTTAGATGTAAGTACTACAACCGCCTGACCCCAGCACTTACCGGCAGCTCCCAAGCCACTGCCAACGCCCAGACCAGCACCGCACCCATTGCCAGTGGCGCTGTCATGCAGCATTATCCGTGAATTGGTAAAGAATGGACGCAACGATGGTTTCGGCGTCGATCCAATCGATATGCTATCCATGTCCGGTCCGGAGTCATCGCCCTCGCAGCACGACAGCGACTCCAGCTCCTGGAAGAGAGCATCCAAATCGCGTTCGCCACGCAAGGCTGCAGTTCCACGATGGGACTCACCCTCTAGCTCCTCGCTGGCCTTGAAGCGCTTAAGCAGAGCCACTATCTTCTGCTTAAAGTTGCGCTGCTGCAGTGAAATAGTCTGTGGAGGAAGAAAAAAACCATCAACTTGATTACCTCTTAAGGATTCAGAGTTTAATTGCTGTCATTAGGCTACTCCTTATGCAAAAAGCAATGACAATAAGAGCTGCAGGCCTTATTAACACCTGTGCACCGGCCGGATGTTGTTATTGGCACAGAAACCAGGTAGAACCTTTTTATACCCTACATCTGCCTACTGGCATTTCAAAATTACCTCCGTCAGCTGTGCTATTTAAATATGTAAGCCCATGTGCTTAAGCAAAGTGCTTCCCTTATCCTTTGCTTAAAAAAAAGCCTACAGCTATGGGCATACGAATAGCACAGATTGTCTCTTCTGTACATGTGTGCTATTTGTGTGAGCTCGGCTGTAAAACTGTATATATGCACAAATGTTAAATTGATTTTTCAATTATAGCTCAAACTACGAACTACGCATGAAAAGGGAATTTTTGATGTGGCGTGGGAGTAGTTGACATACGTTAAATGTGAGTCTATTTCTGTTGATTGCAATCATGGGAAGCGTATTGCATATTTCAAGGCGCCTCTGCTAGACTGTTGCGTGCGGAAGAGGTAGGACTTTCCCTCTCTCTCTCTCTCTCTCTTCTTGGGGTCTTTGAACAAGTGCAGCTATTCAGGGTCTCTAAAGTATGCCAACAGAGTCAACTAGCGACACGACAAGGCCAGGCAACCACCAACCGAACAATTGTCAGCTATTTGTACCGTATTAAAAATATCTCTGCAATTTCGTATACTAAAATAATTTATTGTATAAATAAAATCGAGAAAACCCAAAATATTTGCTTGCGGAAACAATTGCAAGCATTTGGGCCCGGGTAGTCAATAAGGAAGATTGCGTCAGGTGACAAAATTTGAAAATAAACCACAGCATAGTAGAGCATAACTTGTGGTAGGGTCTCACTTGGGGGCACCAGTTAATTGCCAGACATTATTGGTTCAATCTGGCTATGGAAGGGGGAACATTTTTTTAATTTATCACTCTCTCTCTCTCTGTTGCGCTCTCTCTATCGCTCGACAATGGATGTGTAATCTATATAGCAGATAGCTTGGCATGTGATATTTATTCGATTTGCATAATTAAATTTTTTAGCTGCCAAATTGTGAATACCCCCCCACTTGCGCCCACTATAAGCTAGGTAATAGTCTAGTGACGAAAGCGGGTACTAGATTTTGTGTTATCAAATTTTGTTGTCGTCATTAATCAAGTAAGGAAGTCGGTCAAGTCAGACTATAACAAAAAATCTAACTCACAAAGTTTGTATTTATCATACCATAGCACACTAGGCTGAATGGCCAATTTTCTGGCATAAAGTCGAATATTTCATTTGAATGTTCTATGATGCTTGTCATTTATTCTAAAAGATGATACTTCAAATATAACATTTCCAAAAATAAAAGCTGTCCGAGGGCAACTTTAAACAGGCCTGCAAAGTCTGATGTTTGTATGCCTGTTTGGTTACAGCATTACAGACATTTTGCTTACTTTTCATAGAAAACTGTCGGATTTTAAGTACAAAAACTAACGTTTACACGAAAACCGACTCGGAATCGGGAACAGGGCCGCATACTTTTTAAGGGATTTTTAAACCAATTAACATGCAAAACGTAAGCTCCAAAACAAATAATAGTATAAAACATCGAAAACTAATTAAAAACACAAAAAAAAAAACCAAATTATTACGTATCCGTGGGACCATATGGGCGGCATATATAAATGATATTCTGGTTGTTGTTGTCAAAATCACCAAGTTTCAACTCTATGGCTGCATTTGTCGACTTTATGCCAAAAATTTGTCTTTTCAGCCTAGTGTGTATAGGTGTGTGAAGTGCTATTATTCCTTCCGTGGGACCATATGGGCGGTGAGGTAGTCGTGGTAGGATCGGTTTAAAACTTTTTATAAATGATATTCTGGTTGTTGTTGTCAAAATCACCAAGTTTCAACTCTATGGCTGCATTTGTCGACTTTATGCCAAAAATTTGTCTTTTCAGCCTAGTGTGTATAGGTGTGTGAAGTGCTATTATTCCTTCCTTGCGTTAGGTGGAAGAATAAATAATACAGATTACTGAATATGTTCAGAAGGTACGTTTAGGTATCTATAAAATTGTGGGAGTTATGACTTTTTTATCAAATTCCAGGGTGCCTTGATCATTTGCCTGCAAGTATGAGAAGCATTTGTCCCATACATGTCGAACCTCTATCTTATACCATCTCTGAGATCTGATTGTTCATATGGATATGGCTATATTGACTTGCCTTCTTCAGGTTATTACATTCTTTTGCACTCTGCATACAGAGTAGTCGGGGGAAGAAGTGCTTTATAAAGTATGTAAAGAAAAGTATGTAAAGTTTTTTATATTTTGTATAGCTCTGCCATTCGTTATCCGATCATTGTGAAAATTTCATAGATTTTAAATATTGGCGCATAAATGCAATGTAGGAAATCGAAATCTTCAAACAATTTAACAAGTAAAGGCGCTGCAGTCGAGTGCCCCGACTACTTGTTTTTGAATTTGAAGAGCTATTAAAGAGTCATCTTGTAGGCAACCTTATTTTATTTATTATTCCTTTTTAGCGGTTTTAGTCCTAACTAACGACGCGGTACCCCCCGCTTCTAAAAGCTGAATCTATCAATAGATAGATATTGGGGGTCTTGCTTGTTGCATATTAAACCACGAGGCTCTTAATTGAAAATTGTGGATCTGCAGCTTCTTTGGGTTTTTGGATCTGACGGTTTTTTGGGGATAACAAATTTGATCTGCGTACGGTATACACCTACCTTCATGCAAAAATTGGTGGTCTCTGAAATCGACGCGTTCATACAGACAGGCAGACAGGCAGACGGATAGACGGAAGGATGGACTTCCGTCTGATTCTAAGCTACCTCCTCCGTCAGTTTTAAAGCTACCGCCACCAAACTTTGGACGAAGTCTTCTGGTTCAAATATGCTGCACATTTGTCTGAACCGGCCGGATCGGATGACTATAACATATAGCTGCCATAGGAACTAATTCTAGTGAGAAAAACTATTTTGTTTTTTATGCAATCGTCTCCAAACTCCGTATTTACTAGTTTTTAATGCTTCTCCATATTTCTGCCAAATTTGGTCGAAATCGGACATCTATAGTATCTATGTCATACAAAAGTAGAGTCAGAAAAGTAGTCTTATTGTAAAAAACTTGTTTGTTTTCAGTTAGTTAGAAAACGTGCTGCAAGGGTAAACAAACTTCGGCAAAGCCGAAGTTAACTTTCGTCTATTTTTATACCCTTGCAAAGGGTATTATAATTTTGCCCAGAAGTTTGCAACGCATAATAATATACATTTCCGACCCAATAAACTATATATATTCTTGATCAGGGTGACGAGCGGAGTCAATTGAGCTTTGTCCGTCCGTCCGTCTGCTTCTACGCGAACTAGTCTCTCAGTTTTGAAGCTATCGAGCTGAAATTTGGCACAGAGTCTTCTTTTTGCTGCACGCTACTAACATGTGGGAACCGACCGAATCGGATGACTATATCTCAAGGCTCCCATAGGAACAATAGGTCGGAAAACTAGTTTTAGTGAGAAAAACTTTTTTCTTTTCAATGGAAACGTCTCCAAACTTTGATATCTTTGGTTTTCTATGTTTTTTTTTTATAATTTTACCAAGTTTTATTAAAATCGGACAACTATATGGTAAAGCTCCTACACAAATAATAGGTCTGAAAAACAGTCTTAGTTAAAGAAAGTTTTTTGTTTTTAATGGTAGCATCCTGCAATTTTGTATTTGTTTTACAAATTTTTGGCCAAATCGGATGACTATATCATATAGCTCCCGTACGAACGATCGGTCGGAAAATGGGAAAAAGAGTATTCTTTGAAAATATTTAAGCGAGCACTTGCAAGGGCATAAAAACTTCGGCACAGACGAAGTTAGCTTAGCTAACCGGCAGTTTTTAAGTCAATTTGATAGTATCATAAACTATTATTCCTAAGCTTGAAAATAAACTTTTCCAAATAATTTTAATATAATATATTTTTAAACGAAGATATACCCTTTTGAATATATGTGTTACCATATTTTGTACATTCCAAAGGTAGGCAATGGATGTTCTGGAATTGTTGAGTAGTCGACAATTTAAAATGGTATATCTTCCCTTAAAATAATTAGATAATTATAATGAGAATAATTAGAGCGAAGAAGTAATGGGCGTACCGATATTAAGATTATACCAAAGGGAGATGCTCTCAATGGCAAAGTTTTTTGTACAAAATTGATCAAAATCTTGACGTGGTGGATCACTGAAAATGAAAACAGATTCGTGTGTTCAACGCTCGGAACTCACTACGTACGAATCAATGAGTACGCCACTGACTCGAAACATAAAAAATATCCACATCTTTTGATCGCTAAATACCTAGCTCGCTATACTTAATGTTTGCTTTTGTCACTAGCGCAGATTGCCTTTCACAGTGATGGCTGCTGCCATAATTTGGTACACACAGCTGTTGAATTATACACCACTCTTTTCACTTACCCGACTAAATTTGGCCCGGGATGAGCTCTTGTCCTTCATTTCGAATTCGCTGTCACTGTCCACCACAGGATGATGTTGTTCCGGATGGTGTCCAACTAATGCACAATCCTCAATGCCTGTTCTTTGTTTATTGCGATATTTACGCATGTCATGCTTGGCCGAATTGTAATCCCGTTTCGGATCGTAGCCACGTATAATGCCCAGTTCGTTGGCGTCTTCGTTAAATTCGCCGGAACTGAATTCGGCCTCTTCGTCCTCGTCGGAGTACTCAGCAACGCGATCTGTTGAGCCGAAAACAAAACCAAAAATTGTGGATAAGAAATGGGGTTGAAAGCGGTTTGAGTGTAGATTGACTGAACTTGATATGGGGACGTGCCGGCAGTTGCTGCTTTTTGCGTTGTTAAAAAAAGTTTCGTTTAAATACAACTCGTGTATTTGGAGTTGGTTTTAACTGCGTTTTGAATAAATAAAAAACACATACAGTAAAACACTGTTTTTGTTTCGTAAATTAATCACAAGATAGCACAGTTGTTGTCGTTGCTGCTGGTTTATCTGTTTATCTCTTTTATATTTTGTTCTCCGTCTTTGTGGTTGCACGTTTTGTTCGCCGTGCGCTTCGCTGAGCGCTTGACAGCGAAATGAATGGGTTGCCTCGAGGTTCCACACGTTTTGTGTGGCGGCAACAGACACCGCCGAGCAAAAACAGACAACGAGCGAGAGAGGAGGGAGAGGAGCTGTTCCCCACCCGGTGCGCCGCCCCACCCAACTGTCAATGCCCTACACTCACCTAAGCGATGAGCGCACCGCGCGCACTGAGTGAAATTACTCAAATCAATACGAAAAATTTTGTCGGACAAATGCTCATTTTGTTCTCACATATATGATACATACATACATACATATATATTAATCTATATAAGTACACATGTATGAATGATTCGATATGGGTAAACAAGTGTCAAAAGCTCACTGGCATGGGAAATGCTCATTTAAGCCATTTTTACGCTTCGATTCGGGCAATTGATGGAGTCCCCCCCCTCTAATTGTTGTGGTGGGGAAGGTGAAGTGGAAATGGAGACGGAATTGAGGAAATTGGAGGTGGAAGGGGGAACCTCATAAGTAGGCCCTGGCACTCTCTCAGGCACGTAGTTGTTTGGTTTATTAATTATGGTCAGAGTTGGGCATTATAATTTCCCTTGCAGTTCTAGTTCTTTGAACGAAATCGTCTTGACTAGGCTGCTTGACTAATGTTAATAAAATGAAGTATTAAAAAATAGGTAAAATATTTAAATTTAAAGATATATGTTAATATCCGATCCGACTTAGGTCTCTGAGATAAACACGTTCATATGTACGCACCGGAGGGTTTGGTTTGGTTAAGCTCAGAGTGCAAAAAATCGTATTATCCAACTAAAAGAAGTACATGAAAAACCTTTAAAACCACCGGTCACCTTTGTCAGCTATTGGTGCTAGTTTTTCATTAAGAAAACTTGTACACAACCGGTCACCTCAGTCAGCTATTGGTGCTAAAGATTTGGAGAGGCTCGGCTAGCCTTTTTGGGATGTAAAATCACGAATGTTAAGGGAGGGGGAGCAGCGACAGCTACGCTATCAACCAAGTAGGATTTCCGACTCATCAATAAACCTAAGAGGTCTATTTCAAAGATTGAAAAATGAAAGCCTTTCCTTTCAGTTTAGTTCAGACATGAATCAAAGCTACATTAAAGCAGGCATGAAATTCAGGTATTCCTACTAAAAAAAATTCAAGGCTGAAACGTAGAACTGCAAGGTAAGGCGACCTAATTTCTCTGCGGTAGCCTCATAAATTAAATACTCGTACATTTATAAGCCCCCTTCTTTAAAGTGATTCAACTCCCTAATGAGTTGAACTAGTTCCGCATGGTCTTCGCATGTCTGGTAATTACAATGTTTACTCTGGAGTAGAATGATAGCGATAAGATTTGTGTCATCATCGCCAGTCACTTGTTGCACTTAGAGTATTTCCCCCAAACCGTTCGCATTCCCATTCCATTTCCATTTTCTCATTGCTGTTTTTGTTTGTTTGTTTATTCGCTTGCATGTTTTGCTGCCGTTATCATTTTAACCTAAAGCCATTCGCCGGCCGGTTTCTGGTAGTGTGATTGGTGTGGGTGCTTCTCGCGTGCTTGGGACCGCTTTTGGGTGTGTGTGTGTGTAAGTTTTGACAGTTTCAGTTAAAGCAAAGATACAGACTGGGAAGAGACTTAAAACCTGCTGCACATATGATTAATTAAGGCCAAAGCAGCAGCTTTATTCTTTGTTATTGCCGTTTATTGTGTGTGTGTGTGTGTGTGTCTAGTGTGAAGTGGAGCAGAAGACTTAGACGTTGAGGAAGATTCCTACTTGACTTTTCCTCAACAGCAATTTATTTGTTTTGTCTGCGCTGTAACAATGATTTGTTGTCAGACAAGTTAATGAGGTCTCCAGTTTAGTGTTTCTGTTGAATTTCGCACACTTATAAAAAAAAACAAGACGGCTAAACTATCTTACTAACTTAGGAAACAATCTCGTTGTTGTCTCGTACACTTATTTTCCGACCGATCGGTCCTCTAGCAGCCATAAGATATGGTCATCCGACTTTAAGGAAATTTGCAAATCTGTTTAAAAGAATACTACATTAATACTGACCGATGTTTAGGAACGCTATCATTGAAAACAAAAAGGGGTTTCTCACCAAGAACCATTTTCCGACTAAGGCAGGTATTAGATTTCGTCTTAATGTTACAAATCCGCTTAAAAAATATTTCGACCTTTCGGCACCCTGAGAATATTTGCGCTTAAGTTCCTCTATTTCAGTTTCAACCAGTGGGATGCTGAGGTCGTTGTGGATACAATCATTGCGAATGTACCATGGCGCTCCAGTGATGGTTCTAAGGATTCTCGACTGTGATCTTTGGAGGATGTCCACGCTGCTCGCACAAGCATTTCCCCATAGCTGCGAGCCATAGGTCCAGACAGGCTCTATGATGCTCTTGTACAGTAAGACTTTATATTCCAGCTTTAGAGGGGAACGGGAGTTAATTAGCCAGTGAAGGCTGTTGGCCTTAAGCTTTATCTGAAGTTTTTTCGAGTCAATGTGTTTGCGCCATGTGAGCCTTCTATCAAGGTGTACACCTAGGTATACAACATCGTTTGATTGCGGGATCAAAGTCGCGTTGAGTGATAGCTGGGGACAGGTGCTTCTGTTGAGTGTGAACGTCACGTGCTTACACTTTTGCTCGTTGATTTTAATACGCCAGTTGGCCAGCCACTCTTCCACGTCGGTAAGATGGCTTGCCAAAAGTCTTGTTGCGGTAATTGGACATCGTGATCTGCTTAATATTGCCGTATCATCCGCAAAAGTACTTATTGTAAGTCGAGAGTCTGTTGGTATGTCGGCAGTGTATAGTACGTATAGGAAAGGACCAAGAACACTTCCCTGCGGTACTCCGGCTCCTATGGTGAACTCTTCTGTTGTGTACTCATTTTGACGAACAGTAAATACTCTGTTACTGACGTAACTTTCTAGGACTTTGTGTGTATTTGGTGGAACATTGTCTTTATCTTGAATGTAAGACCGTCCAACCATACGCGGTCAAATGCTTGGGCAACATCTAGGAAAGTGGCAGAGCAGTATTCGTGGTTTTCAAACGCAGTTCGAATATCTGAAGTTATGCGGTTGACTTGCTCAATAGTCCAGTGTTTAGCTCGGAACCCAAATTGGTGTGATGGAATGATATTTTGTGCATGGGAATCAATTTTACGGAGTAAGATCTTCTCAAAAAGTTTTGATAAGCAAGGTAGCAGACTAATGGGTCTATATGATGACGCTTGGGTTTTATCCTTTCCTGGTTTATGGATCAATATGATTGTGGACTTTTTCCATTGGGTTGGGAAGTATCCACATCGCAGTACTGCATTGAAAAGTCTTGAGATATATGTTATGGCAGGACTTGGAAGTTCCATAATCATTTTAGGCGTAATAAGATCATGTCCAGGCGCTTTTCTGGGTTGTAGATCTCCGATAGCATTTTTTATTTCAAGTGAATGAACTTTAATTGGGTCAGTTTGTGCGGCGATGGGAACCAATGGACGTGCATAGCCATTAGTTGGTAAATTTGGCTGGAAGACATTTCTAAGGTGAAGTGCAAAGACATTTGCCTTCTCTTCGTGACTACGGGCCCAACTTCCACTCTGGTCCCTTAAAGGCGTGTCTACCGTTGCAGGTGGCTTTATGCTTGCATGTGCTCTCCATAGGGGAAATTTGGTGCTTGTAGGCGATACTTTTTCTATGTAACGGCTATGGGCTAGCTGCTCTTCCGCTTCGAGTGCTTTGCGAAGTATGCGTTCCGCAAGTCTCAGACGATTTTTTGACGCAGGCGACCTATGGTGCTGCCATTCTCTTCTTGCACGCCGCTTTTCAGACACCAGTCGGTCTATGTAGCTGTTCGTTAATCTACTATCTTGCTTAGGTGTTTTTGTTGTTGTTTGAGGGTTTGAATGACGAGCAGCAGCAGTAATGATAGAGGTGAGGGCTTCTACTGAGTTTTCAATGTCTACTTCGCTGTTTATGGTCGGGCTCAGCTCGATGTGACTGCTGATATATTTTTTGTATTTGAGCCAGTTGGTCTTGTGAGAAGTCAGTCTCCGAGGATATTGTCTCATCTGAGGGCAATCCAGATGTTCTGACGACAAGTCTGCAAGGGCTTCTGCAGTTACCAGGTTTTGTGGAACTTTTCTTGTTATGGCAAAGTCTATAAGATCGGGTATTTTCTTTGGATCTGCTGGTAGTACCAAAATAAAATCTCTCAGAGTTTTAATGTACTAGCCCTATTTGTGTTGTTTGCAGTGAGTTGACGGTTTCTGTTGGATTATTACACCTGGATTATCTCAACAAGAGTGTGTTGATGAACTCTGTTGTTTGTATGACGATAAAGCAACATCAGAAACTACTGCTTGCCGCTGGTATAATGAATTCAATCGTGCTCGCAGTTAGCTCTGCCACGAATTTCTTCAATTGCCCCTTCCTGGAAAATAACATCTTGATCTCTCTGCTCGCATCCTGTCAAGAGCATTTGCATACATTTGACAAACATTTCCGCGAAACGAGTAAATATTGTAGTTCACTCAGATTTAACAAATTTCCACGAAAAGCATTTTTCACATGGGAACAAGGCAAAAGAGATGTGTCATGGGCAAACCCCTCATCTCATTCACTTACACACAAAAACACATTAACATCCCACGCTCTTGTGGCACGCTGCGTATGAGTAATGAAAAGCGTATTGAAAAGCGGCGAGCGACATTGATTTAATGTTTATGGTCTGTCCATGCGGGAGCCAGATAAACAACAAACCAAAAAAGTGGCACACCAAGTACATTAGTTTGACCTTGGACGATGGACAGGAGAGTAAAGGCGAAGCTATATATGATAAAAGTGAACAATTCTCTCGACATAATTCACGCATTTCGCCATTAAACACTCAGCGACAACGACGGATACAGAAGAAGAGCCACAACGCTTATCTCTGGCGCACACACAAGGACAAATGACTTAATTCCTGTCGTTGTCAACAGCAGCACCAACAGCAACGACACAAATAATGTCAGAGCTGTCATCAGCAAGTAGCGCAAGAGGGCGGGCGGGCAGAACCACAATTGACAGTGTCACTCATAGATCCATTAGACACCGCTAATCGAAAAGAAGGAATTTAGGTAGTACTTATAATCGATGTGGTCCTGTGGACCAGGACTAAGCTAAAATCAGGACATATTTGTGGGTTTTTAGTTAAAACAAATTGTGTATTCTATTGAAGGGGTTCTTAAGATCAATGGTCGTTAATTTATGTCCTTTGTATGGGCCTCGAATCAATCTATTAGTACATAAGGGTGTGTCTGCGTGGGAGACCACAACAAAGCCCATTGAATGTCATGGAATATTCATGGAATATGCTAAATGAGCCACCAGTTTAAAAGCCCACCCACAATCAGGTTGCTGCTGCTACTGTGAAGGGAGCGTCCAACAGCTAATGGTGCTCGGCACTGGTGGGTACCTGCGGGTTCTGGGCATGAAACAGAGTGCAGGTGTGCCGGGTGGCATTCAACAAGCAGAGCAGAGGCCTGCCTTGAAAATGCCAGAAGCAGCTTGTTGAAGGCCGGTTAGCGTAAAGAGAAAATCAATACACCAAATAGGTTGAGGTAAAAAGGCTTTTTTTCGCATTTTTTTTCTCTTTTCCATTTTTGCAAATTAGAAAGCGAGCCCCAAAGTAATTTAAGAGCTGTCGTTTCTGTCTCTGTGTGACATTTATAGTTCATTTTTGTTCGCTCGCCCCCTTTTGGTTGGGGTTCAAGTGCTGACCCTCAACATGTCTTGTTGTCCCAATTGGTTTTGCAGTGCAGCTAGCAAAATACAACCACAATTTGGCCAATTGCCAAGTGGAAAGCCGCGACAAACAAACTGTTTTTGATGGTCACATAGCCGGAGGCAACAACCCGTTCACGTACACATATCTTCCAGTGTGGCGAAAGTATAAAATAATCAAGATTAGTTGATGTTTTTCGGCAGGGGTGCCCAAAAGGTTTCTTATGGAGGTGCAAGCCTCTGGATTTTTAGCAATAATTTTCCCTATTTCGAATTTTGTTCTCTCTCTTTTAGGACATGAAGGAACTGCATCGTCATCCGTTAGCAAATGCACAAATTTTGGCGTGGCCAATGCCACAAAACATGTCCCAAAGCCCATTTTCATGTCATGCATATTTCATCAGGACAACCATTTTCAAGGAGTGCTTGAGGAGAGGAGTGCTCTGAGCAAATTAACACGCACACTTTGTAAACTGTGGTGGCCTTTACCTTGGACCAACTCAGGTCCTTGTACAGCCAAGAGCAGAGACCAACAGTTTAAGCCACAAAAAGTTTAAAGAAACTTTTATCAAATCGAAACATTTTGAAATGTGGCTGTAGGGCAGCCACTTCCAGGTTTGGCTCGTCCATCCTGAGGATGTGCGATGGCATACAGCTGCTGCCAATGGTAAACCGCATGCTAAATACATTTTCTCACCCTCTCTGTACGTTGTTTTCATAATTGAATTTTCTCTCACACACATAGTTCCCAAAAAGAAGAAATATTTTCGATTTTAAAATTTCTCCCACTAAAACTGAACGAATGCTGTGTTGCTATGAGGAAATCTCTTAGCATTGCACAGTGGGCCAGCGATTCGTTAAAAAGGGGTAAAAAGACTGGGTTATTATTATGCACAACTTTTAATTGAGATAACATGAATGTACATTCCAACTAAATTCAATATTAGAGTCTTGCTATTTGGAGTTAGGTTTAAATGTCGCCGACTTTTGATCGTTTTAAACACTGTGTTTCGATTTCAAACACTATCAGAATTATTGAAACCAATTTATGCAGCTCCCCCGTGCGAAAGCGTCCCAAATATATATTGGAGAATTAATTGAGTGTGTATTTTCTATTGCTACAAGTGGAGAGACTAATTATACTCTGAACTAAAGGTACACAGCATTAGCATTCTTTTCGAATTAGCATTAAAAAAATGCCAATTCGTAATTCTGAATTGGCATTGAAATACAATAAATTCAATTGATAATATATAATTGACATTAAATGTAAATAGTTTCAATTGATAATTATATTCTGTACCGTAGGTACATAGAGTATTATAAGTTTGTGCAAAAGTATGTAACATCCAGAAGGAAGCATCTCCGACCCCATAAAGTATATATATTCTTGATCAGCATCAACAGCCGAGTCGATATAGCCATGTCCGTCTGTCTGTCCGTATGAACGCACAGATCTCAGAGATGGTAAGAGATAGAGGTTTGACGTGTATGGGACAAATGCTTCTTATGTCTGCAGGCAGATCAAGTTTATTTTCAATTTTGGCCACGCCCTCTCCCGCCCCCGCAATTTAGAAAAAACGTCATATCTCCCACAGTTTTGAAGATAGATGGCTTGTTCCTTCTGGACATATTTAGTTGTTAGAATAACTTATCGATCCGCCAAAGGAATGAAGAAGATCGGATGAACGGTTTTCGAGTTATGATCAAAAGACAAAATTTCTTGGTACAGAGTATGTTATAGTCGGGCTTGACCGACTTTCTTTCTTGTTTTGAATTAGCATTATAATGAAATAATTGCAATTATCAATTGAATTAAATTAGCATTAAAATGGAATAATTTCAATTGAGAATTTTGAATTGGCATTGAAATGAAATAATGCCAATTCAAAATTCATGCAACTGAATTAGGATTCAAATTTTTAGCAGAAATTTTGAATTATGATAACTAAATCCAAGCGTGGTTCTGGCATTATTATTGCTCTTAATTATTGCATTCCTCACGGAAATATCAATCACTAGTTCAAACATATTACATACATATATATGACGGTGTAGGGAAAATAATTTGCTTATTCTTGCCATATCTAACAGAGGATGATAACAAATAATTTTGTGGTGCAAGTGCTGGTTTTAATTGCATTTCAAACTGTTCTTATTGTTGTAAAATAATTGAGTACCGGACAGCATTTACAAAAAAATGCTTACTAAGCACACCAATCGATTTTAATAATTTTCATACAATTTATTCATAGGGAAGAAGCAAAGTCTATTTTGTCATATAAATATGCCACTTCCGTAGTCATTACAATTCGGTGAAGTTGTGTTAAGACTCCAAGTTTGATGTGGACGAATTTTTCTCACTAAAGCTAGTTTCTCGACCGATCGTTCATATGGCAGCTATAACCTATAGTCATCCGATTTTGAGAAAACTTTAAAGAATTGTGTGAAAGCTTAAAAAATAAATATATGCCAATTTTAAAGAGGTTTACATTAAAAACAAAAAAGTTTTTCTCACTAGAACTAGTTTTTCGACCGATAGTTCCTAAGCCAGCTATATGTTATAGTCATCCGATCCGGCCGGTTCCGACAAATGTGCAGCGTATTTTTACCAGAAGACTTCGTGCACAGTTTAGTCGAGATAGCTTTAAAACTGACGGAGGAGATAGCATAGAAACAGACGGACATGGATATATCGACTCAGCTCGTCATGCTGATCAAGAATATATATACTTTATGTGGTCGGAAATGCTTCCTTCTATGCGTTACAAACATCTGGACAATATCAATATGCCCTCTGCAAGGGTATAAAAAGCTTCTCATACTTTGCATTACGGATTCGACATTAAACTGTTGATCCTTTTCTGTTGTGCGAATATTAGTAGTACAGAAGACAAGAGATTGAGATTAAGATCGGTTTGGCGCTTTGGGCTGTGTTTAGCCAAGTATTTATTGTATTATTTTTAACACAATCGGTAATTTTACGTAGACTTACACATGAACTTGCCATAGGAACTAAACATTTAGAAGCTCAAATACAACAAAATGAACAATGGTCCAACAACAGATTCTTGAGGGAAAAATTTAAAAGATAATCTCTCGGTATTATTCACAATTGCCTGACTTTGTCCACAAGGATTTTTTTGGCAAAGATTCGTGCAAAAGTTTGTATGGTTTATTGAGTCTCAAGCCTTGCTTATTTTTGTCAAGCTGTTCGAAGATATCATCTGTGATTTGTGTGGATGCAGTAATGCAACTTCTATGCTTTCTAATTCCTGATTCTATATCTTTATGTCTTGCTGTTTCAAAAAATTTGGATAAAATCGGATAAGAAACTATAAATTTATGCAGAAATTAGTTTAAAAAGTCATTGAAAGAAGGTTCTACCTGATTGGGTTATTATGTTTAATATTACCGTCTTTTATCGTGACATATTTTACAATTATTTGAGGCTAGAAATATTGAATAGAACTGCTGCCCAGCATATAAGTTTGTTTGATACTGATCAAGAATAGATATTCTGTTTTGGAACGAAGATGCTTCCTCCCCACTGTTAAGTACATTTGCACAAGCTTAATATACTCTGTGTACCACTACAGAACGCTACTCAAAACAGAGATTTGCTAAGCATTGAAAAGACACTCAAAGCAAATAACAACACTGAACTGAATGAACAGTGACTGAACAACTCACTAAACAAGTCAAAGTCACAGCACAAATCACTGAGCAAGTCACTAAACTAGTTACAAGTTACTGCACAACTAACTGAGCAAGAGCGACTGAATAACACTTACTGAACAAGACTCGCTGAACTATAAGGAACAATTGAAAAAAAATATGTTCACTAGTTCATTTTATTGAACAATCTAATTTTGTTAATTTTAATACCGATATAAAAGTTGTTTTGAGTAGTTTTGTACTAAAATAGGTTAGCCTTTTTGATAGACTAAATTAAGTGTCATAATTTCTCAGTTTTTTTTTTAGATATCTAACCCACTGTGCACTGAGAGTATGCTGGGGCTGACGTCACACCACTCGAGGCTCGAGAATTGTTTCACAAGCAATTACCATAAACATCAACTGAAATTGGGAGCACATCTGATCTACAACAACAATACAATAGCAACTCATCAGTCAAGCACTCCCTCGCCTCCCTCACTTTGGTCATTAATTGCCGCAGTTTGCGTCATTAACACTTCTCTAAACTTGACTGAGTTGTGGAATCAGGGGTTTATTTATGGGTGCATTATGAATTTGGCAATACATTCCATTGCCATGACATGAATGCGGAATTGTCAAATTGGTATGAGGGCCTCACCTGCCAGCAGCACGCTGTTGTTGTTCTTATTGTCATGATCAACTGGAATGGAGCATACGCGTTCGGCACGCAGACATGCCACCACGGTGCCCGGCCTTCCATTCTTGCCCGATGCAGTTAACTCGATAATCATATCCATGGATTTTTGTAGAACTGCATCCATGCGTATAATGCCCTCCGCCAGAGTCTTGTAGCCCAGAATGGTGCGGGATTTATACTTCTTGCGGCGTTGCAGCAAAATAACCAGTCTGGAAAAATAATGGGTCAATGGCAGGCATTTGTATGCTTTATAAACAAGACTTACCTATTGCCATCTCTCTTAATAAAGTGCGGATACTGTAGGCTAAAGTGCAAGTCCAGCTCGGTCTCGGTCAGAGGCACAGCCACGCCTAGGGTGGTGCCAATGCCCGCATTACCCACATTGCCGGGTGTTCCAATGAGCGAGGATCCACCGCCCACATTGGATAGCGGTGAATTGCCCTGCAGGGAGGCTGCAGCCTCCTTGGAGGAAGAGGAAGTCAGAGCAGTGCCATTGATGGGAATTTCATGGCTACGCAGTGTGCGCTTTGAGCTTTGCATCTTAACGGCCAGTGACAGTGAGGTGGTGTCACCGGGCAGCGATGACAGGATGGAGAGACGCGTTATTGTCAGCGAACAGAGTCTAAAAAGAGCAAAAGAATATAGAAATTTAGAAGGTGTGCCAAGCTTCAGCATTTTCACGAAAACTATGGTTAACAAGAAAGAAAGTCGGTCAAGCCCGACTATAACATACTCTGTACCAAGAAAATTTGTCTTTTGATCATAACTCGAAAACCGTTCATCCGATCTTCTTCATTCCTTTGGCGGATCGATAAGTTATCCTAATAACTAAATATGTCCAGAAGGAACAAGCCATCTATCTTCAAAACTGTGGGAGATATGACGTTTTTTCTAAATTGCGGGGGCGGGAGGGGGCGTGGCTAAAATTGAAAATAAACTTGATCTGCCTGCAGACATAAGAAGCATATGTCCCATACATGTCAAACCTCTATCTCTTACCATCTCTGAGATCTGTGCGTTCGTACGGACAGACAGACGGACGGACAGACGGACATGGCTATATCGACTCGGCTGTTGATGCTGATCAAGAATATATATACTTTATGGGGTCGGAGATGCTTCCTTCTGCCTGTTACATACTTTTGCACAAACTTATAATACTCTATGTACCTTCGGTACAGAGTATAAAAACTATCTAGACTATATAGAAAAGACAATTTCAATATAAATGGAATTGAGTGTTGATGTAAAATTAAGCGTCTTCTCAACCGGCCCTCGCAAAAATCGATCATAAACGTCTAAGCGTAAAACAATTTCACGCCAAAAGATTTCGTTCGAAAAAAGAAAAATATCAAAAGGAAAATGCAATCAAGCAAGAAAATTGAATCGGCAGAAGAAATAGCAAAGAGAAATTATGCTAGTGCACAAATGAACATCAAAGACTGAAAGAGAAAATAACACACATGGAAATTTTCTGATTGATAAACCAAAATGAAAATTGCATTGCTACTTTACTCACACAACTAATAATTTTGGCAGTGAAAGACCAGGTCACGACTCGTGTAGATTGTGCAATTAAAAAAAAAACATTTCCTGATTATTTACTGCCTTGTAATGCGCCACAGAGAGAAAGAAACTCTGATATTACGCACTCTATAAAAAACAAGGCTTTTGTTGAAAACTCAGACCAAACTGCATACTCATCTTGCGCAAAACAGCACGGGTGCATCAACAATAATATCCGGCCGGGATGAGTATGAAAGAAATATGTAAATGTCTCCATCGCGGGTCTGACTAAGCAGATTAAAAAAAAAGAAAAATTGAGGCTGGACAATGGCCATCATCGGAAGCAAAATTGTATATATAGCCCCCCTCCCCTCCGACCCAGCCAGTCATCTTTGATTGCCATACAATGTGACTTGCTAATTGAATTCCCCTAAGCACCAGAATGAAAGCGCGTGGCCTGGAATGCTACGGGGCCAAGTTCGGAGTCACCCATAAAGCCTCCGCGCGTTGTCGTTGCCGCTGTCATTGTCCACATTGCACAATTAATTACTTAATTAATAATTCAAGTCGCATTGTTTAATGCAAAATTCATTGTCTAGACATAACAAGTCGGTCAGACTATACGCCTATATGGCATGCATTTCAAGGGTGACCAACTAATTATAACGAGAGCTAATCTACAGACACACAAAAATAATACATTTCTTTCAAGCATTTTGAAAAAAAAATTTGTATTAAACTTAAGTTATGATTAAAGACCGAAACATTATAATTTATGAAGCATTTGATATCGAATCAGTTGCGAAATTCTAATCAAAATTATAAATGAATTCAAAAGACCAGAGGTGCCCAGGGCCATATTAAAACCGCGTGTACACTTATACATTAGATGTTCTAGCAAAACTATTTCTAAAGCAACAATAGCCACCAGAAATAGAATGGGGAAACCCGGTTATAACCTTGCTGAAGTGCTTGTGGCTGTCTGATGCACACGAAATCATTCGTCGCCAACAACTAACAAAGTGAATGCTGCACATAGAAGAGACATAGGAGAGAAAGAGAAGAATGTGGATATACAAAGTTGTTGTTGCAATTGTGCTTTATTCGCGCGGCAATGCTGCACATAGGAGACATAGGAGAGAAAGAGAAGAGTGTGGATTAACAAAGTTGTTGTTGCAATTGTGCTTTATTCGCGCGGCAATGTCTATGCCTAAAAAAACAACGAATGTGTGGCTAGCGCATAGGCTGTGAGCACCCCTCATAGAGACAGTGAATTCAAAAAGGGGTTCAATACCGTAAGAAATGCCGACTATTTCCAAAATAACTAAATTGATAAATAAAATGTGAAATATAAAAAATTCCGAAAATCACTATTTGATATATCAACACCAAAATATGTCGATAATTAACTCAGGTATGCAAACCGCTCGAAAACAAGGACTAATTCGAACCGCCGGTTCGGTACATTACATGGTTTTTTGAGCCAACTGAACGGCGGTTTCGGTACGTGGTTCGGAACGGTTCAGTGATTCACTCGAAATTTTTACATCGTTTATAGTGAATAGCTCTACAAGTACTAAATGTCGTAGATAATTGAGAACATCGTGCTATAAAGAAAAGGGAATATTTAGGGATTTAGTCCAGAGATGGGCGCGTCGCGACGTTCCTATGCACACGACAGCGCGCTACCTCGTGTGCATAGGGCCTCTGCCGCGGCCGACTGCACAAAATCACACGTACGCTATAAGCATTGAAAGCTATTTATAGAACACGAATGTTCGGTCGTGCTTGTATGCGTGTGAAAAGTGTGACGATATGTGTGCATGCCCACCTCTGATTTAGTCTAATGAAAGGTATTTTAAGAGGTCTTTGCACAACAGTAGGGAATGTGCGGGATCAGATGTTTCAAAATGGTGACAACTCATCCTTAAAAGCTACATCAACTCGGTAATGCTAAGATTCAATTCGGTCTGTAGAGGTATCTCTTTCAGAGGGTCCTTGAGGGATTTGTAATTTATCCGAAATTCAAATGAAACATTTAAGGGAATCGATACAAATTCCCAAATGTCTGAAGGTATACGTTTTTATATTTGGTTTTTTTACTGCGATTTTAAAGAAATTTTTACCCGATATACTATAAATATTGCTATCGACTATTCACAAGAATAAACATAACGATATATCGATACGTTATGTACAAGCCTAGTTCCAAGCAACACGTACAACTGTTCATTCCAGCTCTTCCCTCGAAGAACAAAGCTATGTGGCACCCTATCAAAATTGCTTAGCCAAATCGGAACCCGCAAAACAAACTGGTTCGGATTATTTCATGAGTTTTGATCCTCTGCAAGGTAAACAAGAAAGAAAGTCGGTCAAGCCCGACTATAACATACTCTGTACCAAGAAAATTTGTCTTTTAATCATAACTCGAAAACCGTGAATCCGATCTTCTTCATTTCTTTGGCGGATCGATAAGTTATTCTAATAACTAAATATGTCCAGAAGGAACAAGCCATCTATCTTCAAAACTGTGGGAGATATGACGTTTTTTCTAAATTGCGGGGGCGGGAGGGGGCGTTTCCAAAATTGAAAATAAACTTGATCTGCCTGCAGACATAAGAAGCATATGTCCCATACATGTCAAACCTCTATCTCTTACCATCTCTGAGATCTGTGCGTTCATACGGACAGACGGACATGGCTATATCGACTCGGCTGTTGATGCTGATCAAGAATATATATACTTTATGGGGTCGGAGATGCTTACTTCTGGATGTTACATAATTTTGCACAAACTTATAATACTCTATGTACCTTCGGTACAGAGTATAAAAAATACAAAGACCATGAAATCTGAACATGCAAAAAGAATCTAAGTATCTTCTTAGGAGAGCACTGTCGTGGTCTTAGTTTCCGGGTGTGGTGCAGCTGGTGGTGTGTGTGCCTGTTGTGCTAGAGGTTGTGGATTTGATCCAGCCTCGGGACATTTAATAAAAACCATTTTTCTTTAAGAGCTTACACACCCGGTCACCTTAACTAGCAATTGGCGACAGCTTGAAAACTTTTCTCAATTTTTGTTAAAGTGTTTTCAATCTCAATTTTCTGTGGTGATTATCAAACTTGAAAAAGTATAACATTGTACAATAGATGAACTAAAACGGTAGTTTTTCTCTTCTTTAAAAAGCGTCGATCTTCCCTCTCTGCGGGGATCATTTCATTTGCATGCAATTGGCGAATGTTTTTAAAAATAAGTTGACATTTTATTATTTTCCTTTCGAGTTTATTTTTAAACATTTGCAAAGACACAGACACGCCCCTTTCTTGTGTTCGCAATGTCAATGACTGAATCGAAGCTTTTGTACGATGATTGTGTTAATTTTGACCAGTTTGAATTTAAAGCAATCGCATTAACTTTATCTTTGCCTTTTGTTTGTTAAGTTTTTTTTCACGAATGACACACGTCGAATGCTGCCGGAAAGTATTTTCTTTCAGTTTATTTTGTTGTTATTGTTACGTTTTTTTTTTCTAGACAAAAAGTTCATTGTACTCGTCAATGGAGGAGATGGGAAGCTTGCGATGTCAAGTCAAGCCTCCAACAACGTTTTCTTTGTTGTGTGATATATGACCATTTAGATTATTGGCAAAATGATTGATTGACTGATTGTAACAAATGAAAGCGAAATTGAGCTCATAATTTAGCCAATCTGCCCAAACACCTAGCAAATTCATACCTTACCTTAATCGTTAATCGGACCAATTAACTGGCTGGGTATTAATTACTTAATCTACAATTAACTATAAATAGGTTGCTGCTGCTATCAAGGCGTATATATATGTACTGAAAATATGTTAAACTCGACCAAATCTCAACGAATCACAAGAGTTTCGAATTGAAACTGATTAGTGCAAAAAAATGACAAAAAGAAAATATCAAATGGAAATGCAGCGCATAAATAAATTGGAACCGCAAATCTGAGCAATCAAAGGAGAATGTGGACGAGAAAGAGATAGGCGCTCATTCAAATCATACAGAAACTGTGTCACTGGCGCATTGCCCGCACGCAAAACTGGGAACCCGGGCGAGGCCAATCATCATTCGGCTGCCTGATCTTGCCGTTTGCTTGCTCTGTGGCTGTTAAGGGGCAAAATCATAGAATTTTATGTAGTTTTTGTCAGACATTAAGAAAGAGAATTACGAGTATTATAAGCTTTTGAGATGCGGTTGACATTTAATCAAGTTACGCATTTCGATAACGACCTCCTTACCGAATTCAATTGGTGACAACTTTATGAAACGAGAGTAATATTTCCTTCATCACAATGCTTTATTATCATGATAGCGTCTTCCGAAAAGTGGTTCTTACTAAGACTATTTTTATACCCGTTACTCGCAGACTAAAAAGGTTATACTTAAGTCGTGCAAATGTATGTAACAAGCAGAAGAAAGCATCTGCGACCTTATGAAGTATATATATTGTCTTGATCGGCATCAATAGCCGATTTGATATAGCCATGTCCGTCCGACAAAAGAAGACAGAAGACCTAGAGCATTCAAATTTTAAACGGGGGCTTCTATTATCTGCACGTAGATTAAGTTTATTTCAAGTCTGTACCACGCCGCCGTAAAAAATAAAATATTTTAAAATAAAATTACTGCATCAAAAGTTTTTAGCGTCACCCGTTTGCAATCATGGATCATGGGTGCTCGTTCGAAAGTCGTATTGCCTTAATTGGCCTCGATAATCGCGGCTACAAAAAAGATTAAGTCTTTCGGATGTTGCGCTCACTGGAAATAACTGGGAACTTGGTGTTTCGTACCGGCTGTCCGTGCTCTATGCGAACGCCATACAATATCAAAGCAGTGAAAAATCTTATTCGTCGAAATCCACTGCGCAAGCAGAAAATCAGCAAGGACAGGATGACTTGAAGTGACTTGGGACTCAGGGCATACAAGCGACACACCGGTTAGTTGCTTACAACAGCATTGAAACAAAAAAGCAAGACAAAATCGAAAGCATTGTGTCGCCAGTGCGCGAACAATGCTCACAAAAGCAGTGTCTTGACTCATTTCGAGAGTTCAGAGAGCTCACCATGCGGCTTATGTGATGGTTTGGATTGGAGTCGCTCATGATGGGGTCACCACGCTCCATTATTATCCAAAACTTCGAGAAAACAGTATCAAACCGACGTTTTGAAAAATCCTCTCAACACGAAAACCATGTACCGAACTTTATTTCTACTTATAATTGGCCTGCTGATAGACCAAAACTCAAACAACTGTGGTCCGTTTTCGAAACTATGGCATGCTTTCTTTGCTCTGTAAAGAGCGTCCTTGTCCAAGCAATAGACTAATCCTTTGCTTAATATCTTTGATTTGGCAAGTCTAGAGAATACACAATTCGGTCATACAAACTTTATAGTTTTCATCTATAACTTTCGTGCCATGTTTTTTATTTGCCGCAATTTAGTTGTGGCGATAATTTGAACAGCACCTTTGACACACATAATTTAAACAATAAACAAATAGTGAATAACAAAATGTTGCTTTGCGTTGCGTGTGACTAAATAAAGCACAAATACTCTTACAGTGGCGCTATTTGCTGTACGTTCGTACAAATGTGAAGCATTTGCATTTGCCTTTCGTTGATTAGCTGTTGTTAACGCAGACGGACGAACGGATAGACAGACAGACTGGCAGATAACTGGCGATTTTGTTAACATGTTAATTTGCACTTGGCGTTAACTGCAATTGTCTGTGGGATGTGCTTATGACTCACTACTCAAGAAATATGCAAGAGTTACACTTAAAATGTAATTTGCATTTCCTGTAACGACAAGTGTGGGGTTCTTCCAGAGAACAAAGAGATTTGACCATACACACATAAATGCTGCTTAATGCCGCGTTTCAAGGACAGCAAGAACAACTAATGGTAACAACATCAAGTCAGATGTCAAGTGGCCTTATAAATCGCCGCATTACAACCTGCGACGACAACAGCAATAAAGAGAATAAAAAATAAACAAGAGTTTGGCCAAGGAGTCGACTAATGGGCATCCATTTTGGTATAAATTCAAAGAAAATGTTTTCAACAATTTTTTTTTCCGATTCGTTTCTAATTTTCTAGATTTTCTAACTACAAACAAATTTTAAATGCAAACCAAACTTATAAGCCCATACAGCTCGCTGATGAAGCGGTATCAAAATCAACGTCAGACAGTTTTGCCCTCGTTGTCCCCCCCCATCAACGACAGAACTAGTTTATGTCATTTTGTCGCGACTTATGGTAACTTTTACGGTTTCATTTAAGTTTTAGGCATTTGCTGGGGTTGGTCAGGTTCACAAAAAGGATTGCGAGGAGCAACTGAGCGTATATAAGTGTCATGACTCATGGAGCAGCACTAAACCTAAATGAAATTGGGCTTGGTAACAAAATCGCGGGCCTGTCGAAAATTGGGTAACGGACAACGGCTTTTAATGCTAAATGAATTTCAAACACGAAAACTGGTTTTGTTTCTCTTTTTGGTTGGGGGCGTATAATTAGAGGGGCTTGCACACCCAGTGGTTAAAGTTGGGTTGCATTATTGATTAAAATGCATTTGGAATGAGTCAATAGTTTTACTTATGCATTCAGCCTTTTTACCACTACCGCCCCACCAGGGTGGAGTATAATTTATGCGAGAATTACGCATGCCTTGCCAATGCCCGGAAATGGACAAATTCTGAATAATGGGAATGGGTATATGTGTACACACACACACACATACAACAACATACATATGCTTACACACAGAACAATTGAATTTGCCATAGTTTAAAGCGTCTAACGAAACACTGCCCATTCAAATTCTAACAACCGGGCAGTGCAGTCAACAATAACCATATAAAAGCTGGGTATGAGAGAGATCGACCATAAAATACCTATTAAAATGTACAAGATTTAATGCATAACCTTACTACCTGGAGGTTATGCATTAAATTTTGATATTTTAAGGGCTTGCAAATTAGTCAATCTTTGGTTTAGACTCCAAAAAACTCCCTTCTTTTTTATACCCGTTACTCGTAGAGTAAAAAGGGTATACTAAAGTCGTGCAAATGTATGTAACAGGCAGAATGAAGCATCTCCGATATCATAAAGTATATATATTCTTCATCAGCATCAACAGCCGAGTCGATATAGCCATGTCCGTCTGTCCGTCCGTCCGTCCGTCTGTATGAACACCTAGATCTCAGAGACTAGAAGAGCTAGAGCAACCAAATTGTATACGTAAGCTAGTATTGTCTGTAGGCAGATCAAGTTTGTTTCAAATTTTGGCCACGCCCCCTCCCGCCCCCGCAATAAAAAATATTGAATAACTCCCACAATTTTTAAGGTATCGAGCTCAGATTTTGCAGTGTAGTCTTTGTGGCCAATATCTACAATCTCACAAATTTTCAAAAGGATCGGATAATAAATGGCCGAGTCAAAAAATGTTGCATACTTATCCGAGCTGAGCTGAGTAACGGGTATTTCGAAGTCGGGCAGGGCCGACTTTAACTTACGCTCTCGTTTTTACATATAAACGAGGTGTACTTTCATTATAGAGATCATAAAGAATCCAAGAGTCTGCCTTGGAAATCAGCTCTACAAAACCTCTAACATTAGTCTTCGCTATAAATCAGTTAAATATAAACAACTATAAATTTATATATTGCCTTGAATGGTTGTCTCTTGCCTTGGATCGAACCCACGACCTCTTGCATAGCAGGCACACACACTCTACCCGCTACTCCACAGTTGGCCACTTCACACCGGGCTCTCTTTTTATACTGTGTACCGTAGTTACACAGAGTATTATAAGTTTGTGCAAAAGTATGTAACATCGAAAAGGAATCATCTCCGACCCTATAAAGTATATATATTCTTGATCAGCATCAACAGCCGAGTCATGTCCGTCATGTCCGTCTGTCCGTCCGTCCGTCTGTCTGTCCGTATGAACGAACAGATCTCAGAGATGGTAAGAGATAGAGGATTGACATGAATGGGACATATGCTTCTTATGTATGCAGGCAGATCAAGTTTATTTTCAATTTTGGCCACGCCCCCTCTCGCCCCCGCAATTTAGAAAAAACGTCATATCTCGCACAGTTTTGAAGATAGATGGATTGTTCCTTCTGTTAGTTAAAGGGATAACTTACCGATCCGCCAAAGGAATGGAGAAGATCGGATGAACGGTTTTCGAGTTATGATCAAAAGACTGTTCGCTGCTACTGACCGACTTTCTTTCTTGTTATTTGTTTGAACCACGTATAATACTAAATAAGAAAGAGTTAACATATTTAAGCTAAAAACTCGGCAAATGGATCAGTCGCAAATGAGAGACTGACTTTTACTTTTAGTTGCTTTCCAAAATTTATCACATATTAAAGGAAAACGCATTTTATGTAAAACTAGCATATTGAAGGCAAGTTCATGTCATGTACAACTAGCAAATGTAAGGGCCATTTTCAAATCTTCTACCCAAACCTACAAATAACAGAGCAAAATCTATGTTTATCTGACACTTAGTAGCTTTTTTGAAGATGATAAACCGGCCATTAGTGTAAGAAATTCGACAATTACTTTTAAATCCACTAACCAACAAGCATTACTATTTACTTATAAAAACTAAGCTCTCTCGAAAGATTAAAGGTGTCTCAATTAGAAGCCTCAAAGCTTAAGCATGACGTTAAGAAGATTACTATTTTACTAATCTATTTTTACTATCATCACTTTTTGAAATTCCCAACTGCTTAAAGTGAAGATTTTAGAAGAAGAGGCAGTTGGAATACAGTGCTTTCAGCCGAATGGGACTTGAAATATCACATTGTATAAGTTGCTTACAGTTTATCGATTATTCAAATTATAGCGAAATTTTAAGAGTGTCTCAAAAAGTCGGAATGTCCTAGAATTTCCGCTTGTACAAATTCGCTGGGCCTGACAAGAGATTAAATTTTTGTGAAAAATGCCGAAAGCACTATTGATAGAGAAAATTTAGACGCCAGCAATGGTCACTAAATTGAGATCTATGTTGATATAGCTTTCTTATTATAAGCCTCGTTTTGTCTCTCTCGTTGTCTTTAAAGAGTCCGCGCTAAATCAAAAGAGTGCAGATTAGAAATTGTTTATAAATTTTATAAATTTACGGACACTTATTTGCAATCGTCCATCATTATTTAAAGGTATTCTTATATCTTGTTCAGAAACGAGGGTAAAATTTGATTGTGAAAACTCTATGAAGTTTTGAACTTTACACTAGTAGGGCCTAACTTTATTTGGATGTCAAAGACTTACACAGTTCAATGTTTTAGAATTTGGCTGAATAAGTTTAATTAAGATTTGGGTCAAACTTTGATTGGTTGGTGAACCGGTTTTTAACATTACCAAGTCAAGATTTTGGTTGGAAGCCTGCTTATCGTGCAAATATAGTGCCAAATAAAACGGACGCCTCAACTTCTAAGAGCTTCTTTTTACTTTATTAGTACAAAGGCAAGGCAAGGCTTGTGCCGTCAGTTAGAAATTTACTTTCGCTTATTTTAGATTGTAAATTGTATAAAATTTTCTATTTATTCTTTACTAAGTAATGCAAAAAGTTAGTTTTTAAACCTAACCTCTTGCTTATAATTCAATAATATCCTGAACTAAACTTCTAATTTGTGTCGGTTTTAACTAATAAATGTAAAAACATGCATACAATTAAAGATTAGATGATTCTCAATATACCCATTTTATCTTAAGCCTCAGGGGGTATAAAAATCGATGTAACTGCCGTTTGTAATTTGCCACAATTAGCAACTAAATTGCACATTGCATTTACCAAAGTCACAACAACAACAACAGCTGCATATATAATAGCAAACGTCATGGCTCGAAGGGAAAATAGGGGGGATGTGTGGTTCTTGCCACCTAGGCCCCTGGGCTGTCCGTTGCATATGAGCTCTTTTACCTCAAAAGGTTACTACAGTTCATTCACTTTATATGCCGCCCATAAAATATTCCAGAGTTTCCGACCCAACCACAACAAAAATAACAATGTGCGAATTACAAATGCGGTTATCAATTATTTAGAAGTTGTTGTTCCTTTCAGCGAAAAACTACAAACACAAATGGTTCTATAAATATTAAACAAACAGTCATTAAAAAAGTGACGATGAGAAATGCAGCCAAATGGTTTTATAATTATTAATTTTTACACCTTTTGATTTTACTTTAGCATGCTTTACCAGTTGAATCATTTATGAGATGGCGGCAAATGGAAAACTAAGGGGCGGAAAATGAGAGCGAAGGAAGTGGAAAATTTAAAATGCGAATGTACGTAAGTGACCTATGATTATAAGTCGACGTGCAGAGTATTTTTGTGATTCATATAGAGAAATGGAATCGAAGTATCTGCAGATGAATTTAAGACTTACTTAGTACTTATGACGCACTGAAAATCTCCAAATAACATACTTAATGGTTGATAATGAAGCTAATCATATAACCAAATATATTTGTTTAATGCACCCAGGGTAGTCTACACTTTGCACTAAAACCATTAAGACTTCACTTCAATGCATGTAGCAAATGTGTGAGAAGGAAGAGTGTAATAACCACACTTAAACGATTTGCTTCTGAATTGAATTGAGAGAGAAATAACTTCAGTAAATAAATGTTAAGGGCGAGGCCAAGGTGTAGTTATAACAAGGTGAGGCAGAAATGAGAATGTAGTGTGTGTCTGCAATCCCATAGCCATTGGTTTAGACTAGCGTACACCAAGAAGAAAGGACAGAAAATGTGTGAATGTATCACACTTCGAAAAAATGGTGTGACAAACTGTTAAATTTTCTTATAATATTAAGTTGGGTAAATAGGAATTGAGCAAAGGAAATAAATAAAAGGGGAAGGTGCTTTATACTATAACTCTGACTCTGTACAAAATTTCGGCTTGACGCTTCAAAACTGAGGGACTAGAGATTGCGTAAAAAGTGACAGACGCTCGGACAAAGCTCAATTGACTCAGCTAATCGCCCTGATCAAGAATATATATGGTTTATGGCATCGGATATTAATATTTCTGTGAGTTGCTAACTTTTGGGCAAATTTATAACACTCTTTGCAAGGGCAGGAAAAAATGTATATATTTTAATATAATTTTAGCAACAAAACATAATTGTCACACTTTATTTTTTGAAGTGTTGCTCGGCAGCAAACACCCGCTGAAGTGCTCGCTTGGAAGTACCGAATGGGATTGACTCTTTGATATTCAGTAAGCAACAACTTCGGCAAGCATTCGGCTAGTATGCATGCTTCGTTTACATATATACTAACACCATGAGAATACGTATAAAATAATTTAGTGCAAGTTTAGAAACTTCGTTTCGTTTTGTGAGAGGCAGTTGTCATCTTTTATTAAACTCAAAACTTCTCTCGGAGCTGTAGGTGGCCGGTTCGACCCAATGTATATAGTTCAAAATTAGAGGTTCAATGTTTTTGAGTAAAGATTATGGATCAAGGATTGGTTCGGCTGATGGTTTTCCACAAAGAAGAACACAAGAGCATACATTGTTATTTCGAAACTTCTCATGAAGTCGAACTTCAGATGAAGCCATGTCTCATCTAGAAACTTGCCTTTAACAATAAGGCCAACTACTCAAATATAATTCGGAATTTCTTTACTTTGGACCTGAGTCGATGATCATTTAAAATATTTAAAGACGCCGATAGTAATACTTTAGGATGAGTTGGAACCGTATTTAAGCAATCGATCAATGTTTCCCTTAGCTTCGGTTTTGGGAATAATTTATTACATTTTGAAGTCGAGTATCTAAAAACATAGGGTATTATTAAAACCGAAGCTAGAATTTTTAATAAGATAGTATGGTTGTATCCCGACAATTTATAGACTCTCTCGCTCTATATCGACCAGATAAGAAACAAAGCACTATTATTATAATAGATAAGGTTTCATTATGAGTAGTTTTTGTTGAACCGAACCGAAATGTTGGCTTCGAAACAGGCTCAAATTCAGTTTAAGGTTTGGGTTTACATTGAAAAAGATGTCGGAATTCCGTGTTAGAACCTGTTCGGTACAAAATATATGAAATTCTACGGTTCTCATTGTAGCTTAAAGTACGATTACGATCAAGCAGACCTCTATTGTCCAGCAGAATTAGTGGCAGCATTTCAGTCGATGCAGCAGTATTTGTGATTTAATGTGTTGGGCACATTCAACTAAGAGGCAGAGTTGGTAACGGTTTTAAAATCTTCCTGCCCGTTATCGGTAACTGTACTTGAGTATTTTCTCAGTTGCCAGTGGCAACTTCGCTGCTGACATTGCCGACTTCTGATCTATGAAAATTAATGTCTGAACTCGCGTACAGTCTTTAAAAATGGCTAAATTACCCCCATTTTTGTTTTGTTTAATTCTTTTTACATTTTTTTTACAATTATTTACTAAATTGCACGCAAAGTCGTGGCATGTTTAATATGTGTGCATTTTCGGCAAGTTAGATAATGTTTTGGCTTTTTCAGTTGGTATTACGTGGCCTTTACGATTAGTTGGTTAGTTGGTAAATAATTAGTCTCATATAAAACTCTACTCTTATATGTGTAGGTTAATGAGCTGTTTTGTTTTATTTTATTTTTTTCCCTGTGGTTGTCTGAGAGTATGACAATCTGCTACACCCTCGCAATTGTGTGTGATGAATCAACTTTGTCGCTGTTTCCCCTTTTACTCCGTTTTTATGAGTAATCTGTCGACAAGTTTAGGTCGCATTTGTTATTATTTTAATATTTATATATACTCATTCATGGACACATATAAATATTTAGTTTCCAAATCGCTGCACAATTTGTTAATGACCCATATATATCGTATGACCCAGCAGCCCCGCCCACAGACTGTTTGCTTTGGGTGTCTAATAAGCATTGCTGCGGCTTCAGCTTAGTTTTGATGGTTATAAAAGCAAATTGCCAATGCCATTCGATTGATTGCATATAACATTCATAGCACACAACATACGTATGTAGCTTGCACCATCGTTTTATATGCACATGTAATTCAACAACAGCATTTGCAGGCACAATAGAAGTAATTGGATGGAAAACTGTGTTGGTTTAAAAATATATCCTATCAGATGCTTCTAATCGATGAAACTTATACCTGTGCAGTTAATTGAATTTAAAGGTAAAGTATTTAGTTTGTGTTTGTCACAAATTGGACACCATAAAGCATATCCAATTTATATAAATATAAAATTTTCAATCAAAAATGCTGACATAAATCCATAAGAAAAAGTGGTAACATTTTGAGCAAGCAAACTGGTTCTAATTGGGGTGGAAAGGATAACAACGACAGCAACAAGAAGGGGCGAGGTGTAATGGCCCAAGCGGTTTAAAATCCATTTTCCCGCAAGTGTTGACGACGCCACGTTGAGCTAATGGCAGAGCCGCACCCAGAAAGTTACAGCGCTTCGCTGCTGGAGAGTGTAAAACAATCCAATAAAGTTAACTATCAACTGACACTTTCTGGTATCCCAAACTAACGTCCACCTGTTAATGCCACTTCAAACGCTGCGTGGGGTCTGCACGGCAGGATATATAAAAGATGGAAATACCTTCCAATGGCTGACCATATCTCATTTTTAATTGAAAAAAAAAAAATAAGTTCTATTGCTTTGCCATGTGAATGCTTGGCTCTTGTTTATATTAAGAAATTGGTATTTATGCATAAGCGAGTGATATGATATAAACAAAGAGAATCGTTTGTTTATATCTCTGGGTGTTCAATCACAAAAGTTTGTTAAAACATTTTTGTAAAGGAATTCCCATTGAACTATTTCTTTGGCATTCTTTGGGGAAATTGGGAAATGGACACACAATTGAATGAGTAAGCAGTGCACCCTACAGCTAGTCTTATCAGTCACACAACACTTAAACCCGGATGTTGATGAAATGGTCCGAGCAAAGGGCAAGAGAGATAAGGATACTAAATCTGCTTTTTTAAAAATTTTCCAATCTACCTAAACAATAAAAGTCAAATGACTCGTCAAATAGCAGGCGAATAAAAATAAGCCGAATTACTTTGAAATAATTCTTTATTCTTAGTATTTCAACCAGGGGTTCTAACCACAATTTGCCAATGGCTAAGGTTCAAGGTTAATGGGCAAAGGTTTTGGTTCGAACCTTGGTTCAGCCCATGCTTAAAACAAGTTTATTAAATAATCAACTTAAAAATGATACAAACTGTATGGGATTTATGCAGGTTTTTGGGTCGAAAGGGAAAGGGACACATCAAATGGCATTATTCCAATTATAATTTCGTATTAAGTAAAATTCCATTTCGTAGTCTACATTTCAATTATTTTTCCTATGTTAAGCTCTAATTTATTGAATTATTTAATAAGCTTTGGAATCGAGGATTTTTAGTAACAGAGGCTAATATGGATGGGATTTTAAACGTATTTCTGAAAATGTTTAAAGATTATTTCAGTACGCTTCTCTGCCGATTGTAAGACTCAGTCGTCAAAAAATGTCGGGGAAACAAAATCAGTCGCTGCTCAACATTTTTTCATTTCTATAATTTTCTAGAACCGAACCGCAATTTTAGGTTCGGAACAGGTTCCGGGTTCAGCTTTTATAACTTCAGAGGTTTTCTAGGTTCTCTTCAAGGTTTGGGTCACATTAAAACGAAAGTCGGAATTCCGGGCTTGAACAGGTTGGGTTCAAAACCGGTTTGCAGCCCCGATTTCAACATTAGTTGGCAACTCCGATTTAAAGCTTTAATTACATAATTGGAGACCGATCGGGAATTAGAACTGGTTCGGTTCAGTGGCTCATGCAAAACTTGGTTTTTGAATCGATTTTATTTCGTCTTTTTTCTGTAGAATTTAAAGCAGATTTGCTGTAATTGGGAAATTTGAAATTTCCGAACTTCCTGGAATTCTTGACACCTCATGACATGTTCCCGTCACGGGTGCGGCTCTATTTTATAGTCAACACACATTTTGGTTCAGGCATTGCATTACCTAGAAGATTGCATAAAAAAGCAATTAGCCAGCCTGGCCTCGTGACAACCTGATATTTTCTTTTAGTTGGTTGGTCATTATTTTGTAACTCAAAATAGATTAGTTCCTGATAAAATAATTTAATTACATTTCCACAAAGATACAATTTACCAATAATTTACAAATCCCCAAAAACTTTATTCATTGAAGCCTATTTCTAAACATTTCATATTCAAAGTTATGAATCGAACTGCAGACATCTCATATAAAAAGTTCTTTACAAATACTTATCGCTGGATTTGTCAAAAGTTATACTCAACTCCTACGCAAATGCCAAAGCCTTTGCCTCAACCGCACAATCTGTGTCAAGTGGCAGCCAAGTTGAAGCTTTTTCCTCTACCTAAGGCACTCGGCATTTTTTCTTTCTTTTTTGTCTTTTCATAAAAGTTCAACATTGCTAAAGTTTTTATGTTAATATGCAAACTATAAACTACGTTTTTTATTAATGAAAATCATCCACAGAGATTTGTGTCAAGCGGCAGCATCTTTCACTCGTCTGCCAAGCCACTCGGAGCACACTTGGCCGTCATTCCACATAATTGCCAGGCATCACAAACAGCTACAGCAAATCATTAACATTTTGAGGGCATTATCAGTCAAGAGACTCTTGGTGTCAGACTTTATTACATTTTGTTTATTTCGCCAAGTCCACAAAACCTTTCACTTTCAAAATTGTTTTTGGCTTTCTTTGGTGTGGAGTGGAGGCGACCTCCATGTGTCACATTCGCACCATTTCAAACATTTTTGCAATTTAGAGCAGCAGCAGCAGCACGAGACCAAAATATTCCCATGTTTACCATTTGACGCTCGCCGACAATTGATGGCCAGCCATCAAGTCAATCAATTTACAGTTTTGTCTTAATCAATGTGTTTTGTATTTGCTTATCAAATGGCGGGACAGGCACCAGCCGTAGCATAGAAAAAAAAACAAACAAAATAAAACAAATTGTCAATGCCAGATGTGGTTATGAATGAAAGTCCAACTTAAATAAATGAGCTAGTGTGTTTCATCCGGCGGAAAAAGCATTTGAATAGAATAAAAATGGCAGGGGAGGTCGACGCGTAAAATAAAATTGGGTGCCTTTTTACATATTATACAATCGGATAATGCAGATGATAGCCTTAAAAATTATTAAGTTTATTTTCCTTGTGCAATAATTCCGTTTTTCACATGGGAAGGGTAAGAAAATAATTTTTCCACTATCGAGAAGAAAAGAGTTTTCCGCAATTTTTATCAAAGTGCGAGCCGATATTCTTTAACGAAGGTCTTTGTAAGATCTTGAATACCTAGCATGAGCGCTGTGGGTTGTGGGCTGATAAGTCAGTATAAATTGAGAATAAATGAATATTTTTCAAAGCTTGTTTCTACTTTTTATTCAGTCACTCAAGGGCTAAATCACGTAGAGCAACTTATTCGAAATGTCCACCTTTTGTCTTCCAGCAACGCAGAAGTCTCTCTGGCCACTCATCGATCGTAGGGCGCACTTTCAGCAAGTGGCCTTGCTGAGATATTCATCTCACGAGGTATGATTTTCTGCTTGCGCAGTGGATTTCGACGATTTCGATCTTTCATGGCTTTGATGACATATCGTGTATGTTTCCAAATAATATTCTGTTGATAGGCTTCAAAACCTTTTAAAATTGTCACATTGATTGACTTCAGATAGGCAACTCCCCACCAAACCAACACATAATCCGTATGGTGACCTCTCTGAACCCTCGAAGTGAGTTCGGAAGCTTGTTTTGATGACACTCTATCGTTCTGTTTGTGGAACGAAAACCGAAACTTGCTGAAAACTTCTCGTCAATAAACTGAACTGGTCTGTGGGCATTGTTCGCGTACTGGCTACGCAATGTTTTCGATTTTTTCCTGCGTTTTTGTTTCAAAGCTGCTGTGAGAGCAAGTGTCCTTTCACGGAGTGTCTCTTGTATGCACTGAGTCCCAAGTCACGTTTTATGACATGTGCGACATGGATTTCGACGAATTCGATCTTTCACGGTTTTGATGTCTTGTGGCCGGACTTTGCTCGGTCTTTCATTCCATCAGTATCCTCAAATAACATCAGGGTACGATACTCATAGTACGGGCGGTTTCTAGTGGACGCAACATCCAAAAGATTTCACCATTTTTATAGCCGCATTAATTTTTTATAATTACGACAACACGATTTTCGAGCGAGCCCCATTCCATGATTGCAAACAAAGAACGCCAAAAACTTTTGATAAAGTAATATAGCATTAATATCACTTGTCAAATAGCCGTCACGTTGGAGTGGATTGGTTCAATAATTCTGGAGAACGAGTGTGTTTAACACGTGTACCAAAACCATCGCGACTACTAGGTATATATGTGTATATAGAAGATATAGTACAGCGACTACAAGCTGGCTAAAAATTAGACCAAAAAGTGGAAAGGCTTTGTTGTTATAGCTTTTATTTCTTTTGCCTCCGACTCACTAATTCCGTTTATTCCTGTAAGGAGTATGAACTCAGTCAGATTATGAGCCATTATTCATAAAAAAGTACATAGATATAAAACAAAATTCTAACTTTGATGTCTAATCACCAAAAGCTATTGTAGAATCAATTGTTTCAAGTAGATCTATTTTAGATAGTCGTGTTATCTGGCTTATCTTATCTTTTTTATTAGCTTAATTGCTTTTACAATTTATCAGCCCATCTAATCAATCTGTCTCTCCTTCAACGCCTAGTCTACATAACAAGAGCTAGTAAGCTAGTTTCCTTTTGTGGTGAAACAGAGAACTGCGGTTTTTGGAAGACTTCACACACAAGATTGGCACGACCCGACAATCCATTCTGTTCTGTGCGAGCTGGCTCTAGTTGGACACACCAAGCTTGATACCAAGCTTTTCTGGCGACGACTTATGTTGACTTTTACAGGACCTGGAATATTAGAAACTCAAGCACCCTTGCAGATCTATGCTTTCAACACGAGAATGGGTTCGGTTTAGTATCAAGAGTAGGAGTACCACAGTGACATCCATAAGGCGACCTGAAAGTCCCCTGTTTAATTGACGCGAAACTAGATTGATCAAGTTGTGAACGATTGTTCTAGATGTACTTGCATTTGTTGCAGCCAAGTTATGCCGTGCCGACAACCCTTAGTGTTCCCAAATCAACGACGCTTCGATTTAATAGATTGTCAAGCAGGCCATGTTTGCTTACTAAGTAGATAAGATATCCCGTTGGTGGTTATTTAGGTGCACATCTCAATCCGAGGTTACAAATGGGAAAAGGTTGTTTCCCACCTAATCTTAATTTTCAATTTAACAGTAATATTCTTCAGTTTCCTAGCATTAAAAACTTTTCTCGACTTCAAAATCAATCGCCATGAATTGAATCCCAGACCATTATCTGAACCACATGGGCGCACACAAAACATTATTGCAATTTTATGTGAGGGACAACTACAACAACAGTGGGCAGTGAGCAAACCCTGTGGGAGCCACTTCAGCTCCAACAGTTTTTAATGTTTTTCCTAGCGAAAAACCAGCCCTGCATTCAGTAGCCTGTGCACCGGCCAAAGCCAAGGCGCACACTTTATATGCTAATAAATTGCACTTTTATGAACAACTTTCGATGGGGTGCTCCGCTCTCTTTGTGTGTGGATGGGATGTCTGGACTGCCTGCAAACGACAGGCAACGATTTATGCAGCTGACATCCGTTGCTCGTTTGGTTGTCTGTTTCGGCCACAGTATGGAAGAGCGGAAGCGCCCTCAACTAGTTGTTGTTCGTGGCCGTCACTGGAGCTCCACTTTGGTTGCAGGTTGGCGCAAGTCAACAAACTTGACGTTGACGTGCCTCCGTCTCCGCCTTTGTCTCGGACATTGTGCAAACAAATAGAAAATCCATTGCATGGATGAGTCAACGCACGAACTGAACTGGACAGGAGAAGTATGGCGGAAGCAGAGTTGGATGATTTGCTTTGACTGCGACAGGTTCAAGTTTTTAGAAATCGATGTGCAAAAATATATACAAAATTTGATATATTATATTTGATAAATATAGTCAAGGACATGAGAGATATTGGAAAAATTTCACATATCTCGCTTATTAGCAGCCGATTAGGATCGTTTTTAAGCTGGTCTGGGAATATGTGGTGAATGAGTGAAAAAGATTCTAGAAATATCAAAGGTCATTGTAGTAAGAAAACGTCTGGTAGGTTGAATTGTGGAAATGCATTTCTAGTCAATCTATTTAGATGCTAAAAGGCTACAAAATCGTAGAGCAAAACCGAAAAACATTGAAAATGAAAGAATGATAAGCTAATCCTTATTCCAAATCCAACATATTTGGTTCCTTTAATTAACAATTTGATACCTCTTTTGAAAGCTGGATGGAAAGCTGGTGGATGATTCTGCTCCATGCATGCTATGGTTCCTCCTTATTTTCTTTTTCTGTGAACCGGTTCGAAATTGTTTTAAATGAAAAATCTAAAGCAAAGGTTTAAGTAGGGAGCTTTCTACACGGATCAAAGTAATACTGAGGTTTGTCTCAAAAAATTTGAAGCATTGAACTTAATATAATATTTGAAGTGCGCCAATGGGAAAAGCAGGCGTACTATCATGAAGTTAAGCCGAACTAATATTAAGTAAACGCAATTCAAAACAGAAGCTATTTTTAAAAACAGTACAAAAGTAAGTTTTGGAGTTTTATATCGTCCGACTAAAGGTACGTTAATATTCACAAAAAAATTTTTTTTTACTTAAACCCAATTTCTGAAGATAGGTCCTATGGCAGCCATAAGATATAGTCATCCGATTTTGACAAAATTTTACAAATAACTTTAGCAGCGCGAACATTAAAAACAAAACACAATTTCTCACTATAAGCCATTTTATAACCGATCGATCGTATGGGAGCTATATGATATAGTCATCCGATATGGACAAAAATTTGCAGAGTGAAAGCATTTGAAACAAATAAATACAAAATTTTAGGTTGCTACCATTAAAAATAAAAAGGTTTTTTTTAACTAAGACCTTTTTCAGACCTATCTTTTGTATGGCAGCTATACCATATAGTTGTCCGATTTTCATCAAACTTGGCAGAGTTATAAAAAAAAGCATGGAAAAAATATGAATACAAAGTTTGGAGATGTTTCCATTGAAAATAAAAAAGGTTTCCGCACTTAAACTAGTTTTTCCACCGATTTTTCCTATGGGAGCTATGAGATATAGTCATTCGATCCGGTCGGTTCCTTCATATTAGTAGAGTGCAGCAAAAAGAAGACTCTGTGCAAAATTTTAGCTCGGTAGCTTTAAAACTGAGACTAGTTTGCGTCGAAACAGGCAGACGGACGAACAAAGCTCAATCGACTCAGCTCGTCACCCTGATCAAGAATATATATGGTTTATTTATAATATTTCTATGCGTTGCAAAATTTCTATGCGTCAAAATTATAATACCTTTTAAAAGGGTATAAAAACTTTTAACAAGTAGACCACACACATAAAATGAAACTCTTTCGCTTCTAGAGACAAGATAGAAAATATAATAGGGAATTTAAGCATTGCTCTTTAAGTTATGAAAGAAGAGGAATATACTTAGTACATACTTTCTAATTCAAGACCGGTTTCGAATTTATTGCATTTTTTGAATTTTTAAGCATTAAAATAGTTTAGCTTAAAAGACAAATGTACTTTTAGTCTATATTTTTATGCCCGCTACTGTTCAGCAGCATCGAATTCTAGCCCATGTGTAATTATGAACATCTACTGCTACTCTGTATCAGCTATTTGTATTTAATTGACTTTCCCTCTGCACAATTCCCCCTAACCCACACCCGGTCCCTAATGACCAAAAGATTTACCAGCTGGGCATTAGCACGTCGCCGACATCACACCATCATAGAGATCGGCGAGGCTAATGCGCTTAAGAGACAAGGCGAGACTAGCTAGCGACCCTCGCTGGACTCTCTCCCGTTTCTAAATTTAGGTCACAACGAAAGGCGAGACGGCTTGGCTTCTGGTCTTCCATTTCTTAGACCTCGAAGGGGAATTTGGGTCAGCAACGCAACAGGAAATCGATATTAAGATAATAAGTTATTTGAGTGCCAGCCATAAGACAATACGTGCAATAATTTTCACCTTAATTTCAATGTTTATTATCATTAACTGAGTCAATTCTAAGGTTTTTCCCCGTACGAATGGATATGGGCCTGCAGCTAAGTAAACCAAAGTACCACACCCACAAAAAGTAAAAGTCCCATTAAAAAGCACATAAAATCAATTTTGAAAAGCTATCAGCATAAATTTGTTTACTACCTCGTGCTGCAATATTCCAAATTGCATCGCTATTCGCTTAAAACAATAAGAGACTGCAATGGGTAAACAGTGCAACGAGAATTGCTCGAACTCAATTAATCATACACGTATCCATTTGTAACATATATACTTGAATGTGCATACATACATAGAGCCTTCTATGTATCTCTCACATGTGATGCTGCGATGATGGCAACACAAAAAAGTTCAAGGCTAACATTTTGTGGGCAAACACGCGCAACAAAAACAAAACCCCAAAAAAAAAAACACAAAAAAGTAGAAGAAAAACACAATTTGAACCAACTGCTGCCGCTTGTCGTGCTATAAATTCTACTTATAGACTCTCTCAGATATATACAGTGGCCCATGGCTTATATCAACCCAGCACCTGTTCAAATGTTTGAATACAATTATTTATGACATATATTTCGAAAATTTTGATTTCCAACCAATCCACCTATCCAAATTTTCGCGGAATGTATTGTATGAAAAATTCGACTATTAGAAATTGCTTTTGAAATAACTAAAACGAATCTGAACTAGAAGTGGACGAGGGACGGATATTATTAATCGGGAACCAAGCAAGCACGAAAACAGCACGAATAATATTAAGATGTAGTCTTATTGTTTTCATAACATGGCAAACACCAAAGAAATTCAAAAAAATCGAAAATTTCGTTTTTGCCACAGGACTGTTCAGAAGGTTAGTGACTCAGATAATGCTTATACTTCTAGAACAGGTCATTGAAAATTAAGTCTTAAGCTTTTACTTGAAAACACTAAACAAGTTTTGCTTGATCATTTTTATACTCTGTACCGTAGGTACATAGAGTATTATAAGTTTGTGCAAAAGTATGTAACATCCAGAAGGAAGCATCTCCGACCCCATAAAGTATATATATTCTTGATCAGCATCAACAGCCGAGTCGATATAGCCATGTCCGTCTGTCCGTCTGTCTGTCTGTCTGTCTGTCCGTATGAACGCACAGATCTCAGAGATGGTAAGAGATAGAGGTTTGACATGTATGGGACATATGCTTCTTATGTCTGCAGGCAGATTAAGTTTATTTTCAATTTTGGCCACGCCCCCTCCCGCCCCCGCAATTTAGAAAAAACGTCATATCTCCCACAGTTTTGAAGATAGATGGCTTGTTCCTTCTGGACATATTTAGTTATTAGGATAACTTATCGATCCGCCAAAGGAATGAAGGAATGATAGGATGAACGATTTTCGAGTTATGATCAAAAGACAAATTTTCTTGGTACAGAGTATGTTATAGTCGGGCTTGACCGACTTTCTTTCTTGTTTCTGAATATATTTTTCCATTATTTTTTGGTAGTATATAATTTTGAAAACATTGAGAGGTATGACATCACATTCTCATCAAATCACATTCGTTCCTTTTAATAACAACTTTTGCCATAGTAATCCTTAACAATCAATGTGCACGTTGTGCAACTAAGAGTTAAAACTTGTTTTAATAAAAGGCCTTGGAGCTAATTTTATACCCAATGTTTGTATAAATAATTATATTTCAATCACTAAAATAGAGGAAAGTTTGGCTAAGCCAAAGTTTGTATACCCTTGCAGCACGTTTTTATACCTTGTTCCCATGGAAAATGGGAAAAGGGGGATCATGGAGTTGTGCGAATGTATGTAACAGGGAGAAGGAAACATTTCCGACCCCATAAAGTGTATATATTCTTGATCAGCAAGAACAGCCGAGTCGATATAGCCATGTCCGTCTGTCCGTCCGTCCGTCCGTCTGTCCGTCTGTCTGTCTGTATGAAAGCGTCGATCTCAGAGACTATAAGAGATATAACCACACATTTTTGCATGCAGGTCGACTTATGCTGTACGCAGATCAAGTTTGTTTCAGATTTGGAAAATTCCCACCCATCCCCCTTTTATCCCCAAAAAACCTAGACCTCCTCTAGAAATCCTAGACCTAAAAAGCCGTCAAATCCACAATTTTCAAGTTAGAGCCTCGTTAGTTATTAGCGAAACAGTTGAGCTGATAAGAGCACCCCCCCAGTTGTTGGTCAGGACTAGAAAAAAAGTGTTGCCTACATTTAGGATGACAATTTTTTTACAAAAACCGGTTACATTCATCATAAAAAAATCAAAAAAAAAATAAATGAAAACTAATGAACAGGGTATTTTGTGCCCTTACTTGTTCTAACTAATTTGAACTACATTTCCACTGAAAACAATCAAGTTTTTCTCAATAAGACTACTTTTCTGACTCTACTTTTCTATGACAGCTATACTATATGGATGTCCGATTTCGACCAAACTTAGTGAAATCATGGGAAATCATAGCAAACTAAGAAATACAACGTTTGGAGGTTTTCTTTGAAAACAAAAAAGTTTCTCTCTCTCACTAAAACTAGTTTCTTGACCGATCATTCATATCGCAGCTATAACCTATTGTCATCCGATTTTGACAAAACCTTAAAGAATTGTGTGAAAGCTTATAAAATAAATATATGCCTTTTTTAAAGAGGTTTAGATTGAAAACAAAATTGTTTTTCTTACTAAGACTTTTTTCTAACCTTACTTTTTCATGGCAGCTTTAATATAGATATGTCCGAAGCATTAAAAACTAGTAAATACGGAGTTTTCAGAATTTTTTAAATCAGGGCTACTCTACTGGGTTCCTATTAAATTCTCTCAGGCTGCATTCCATATCAGGATTTTGGTAAACTGTGACACAAGTGCTGGTTCCACTGTACATATTCCTCCTCTTCCCATTTAAACATTTGGCACAATTTGCAGTCATTAGATACAAATTGTATCTGAAAAAAAATGCCATTGGCAATTCTTTCGTATTGTTTTTAATTAATTTGTAATAAAACATTGGCCCGCCATTTGATGAATTTCGATTTTGCAACCAGTTTATTTATAAATCAGCAGCACAAAGAAAGATAGACTCATGCCCATTAAATGAGCCAATTATCTACCTGCAATATATATGTAGGTTATTACAGAAACAATTTAAATTTCCACACGAACCTATCCCAAGCGCATTTTTATTGCGGGAAATTGAACGAAAAAAATAGAAGTACATTTCGGTTAGACATTTTGTTGGGCTGTTTGCATACAAAGGGAGTAGAAAGATAACGAACATCTGATATTTACGATCATAAATCTTTAGCTGCGACTCAACTGATCCTACTCGGGATAATCCATTGCGTTTGTGTACACTTACACACAAAATAGCAACAGATTTGATTTGAATTTGAGTGCTTTGATGGATTTGGGCAGTTTGTCCTTTTCGTTCATTTGGCACTTGGCACGTATCTCCTTCGGACCCTAATCAAAGTCTGCGGACCGTACGTGCCGCATTCATGCATAGATATAATCAACATCAAAACACAATTTCCATACTACGACTTGGCGTAGGCTTGACTAGCTTCAAAACTCAATTTACTGTAAGGCTTCACACTTGGTGTAGTGAAAGTTTCCGTCTTTCCTTAGCGGCCTAATGTTGTCATTTGAGTAAAGAGTTCAAAAGTTGATAGCCAAAAATTTCCAATTTGCTTGCTTAGCTTCAGTTTCTAATTATAAACAAGCCAAGCGAGCGCATAATTATAAACAAACAGTCGACGCGACGCCCTCCCGTACCAAAGATAAGACGGTTGAAGCATCAACGGTGCATGACCCTTTGTAACAAACAAAAATAACATGGTGAACTGGTGTGGAGCAGGCTGTGTGGCGGCAACGGGGGAGTGCCTTGTTTGCACTTGTCAAGGCATCTGCGTTTTCCTCTCTTTCTTTTTAGGCCGGGGAGGGGGGAGTCTTATCAACATGGCGGAGTACAATTTCCGATCCAATTTGCTTGTCACTTTCGCCTTAATTAGAGATTAAACTTTAGCGTTGATATTTTTCCCTGTTTCGCAGACAAAATGTCGTCGCTTTGGGTCGGTAACTTGTGCACAAACAAATTTAAAATTCATATCAAATATTTTAGGCCAAAAACCAAAGACAAACATTTGACATGGCAAAACTGGGACAAAGGCTTCAGCTAAGCAAAGTCGTTTTAACAAAAAGATTGCTAATTTAGGATAATATTTAGTTTTAAGAAGTAAGAAAATCAATCAGGATCGACAGTAACATACTGTTCATTCATTTTGAAAGTGGCGCCACACGAACTGTGCGAAGTTCTACCATTTGTAGCTGTGGCACCAACTAACTGTTGGAAGTACTAGCTATCGAGTCAATTCGATTGTGCGCAATACTATGATTTAATATGTTGGCATATCTCCCCAGCAAGCGTTTTATCAAACTTTTGATTACATTCGAGTCTTTTTCGAGTCGGTCTGATTAAAATAGTCATAAATGCGATCTTTTGTGATCAGATATTATACTTTTGTCGGGAGAAAATGGTACCCTAGCCGCGACTCATCTTGAGGGGCCGATTTTAAACCGTTCTTCTGAACAGTTTTGACTCATTTTGAAGTAATTTTAAGCCTTTTTTAGGAGCATTTCTATAAAACACACCTTGAGCATAAGTACAACCATAATACTTATCTCCTTTTAATCATCAAAAGAGCTCGAAAAAGACTCATCAAGCTGATTTTTGTTAAAATGATCTTCCAAATGTTGGGTGAGTCGCATCTAACCACAGCACACTGGTTTTTGTTTGTGCATTTTTGACGATATGGGCCCCAAAGTCGACTTGGAAAGATTTATTCATTTTTACCATTATTTTATATAGCTGCCATATAACCGATCTGACCGATTTGCTCCAACTTTGTTGTTTTCGTCGCTTTCCAACTGAAATTAAGTTTTAGCTCGTATTTTAAGCTCCCATCTCGACTTACAAAATCTGATTAGGTATGCACCACTATTTTATATAACTGCTATATAACCGATATATGAAAAGTACATAAATTATTAGTTTTATTCCATTTTAGCTTCGACAGATTATCGATTTGAGTCAAAGCTTACCTATTCTGAAAATTAAGATAAACTTTATATAATGTTGCATTGTTATATTCTTCTTCTATATCATCTAGACAAAGCTCATCGTGTGAGTGGTCCTCTTTATCTGACGAATCCCTTTGGGCATCGCTATATTCATATATTTCACAGATTTTTATATTTGATGATTGCAACATAGCGAGAACAGGACTAGGCAATAGGGGATAAGTACTAACATTCGCTTTTCTATTTTGTTTTAGTTAACAAATTGTTTTTCTGCGGTTAAGTCTAGTAGAGTGGAGTTTAGTACCATTATTTAGAGTTTACTAAAACCATTTAAGTGTCCAATAAATGAACACAAATAGGCACACTATTTTTCAAATCAAATCTTTCATAACAAAACATTTTTTACATGAAAAAGTTGATAAATGTTGATAGTTAGCGACCTTTTTTTTACATGTTTTCTCCAACTGGTTTGACCAACTGGTTTGACAATTGATGATTCAATTTAGTGTAGTTCAATAGACTATGCTAAGCATCTATTGTTATTTTTGAAGTATCCATTCACATCATTGTTATCTATTCTCATGGTATGCAATTATCGTAAACGATAAAAGAAAACACTTAAATGAACAAATTCCAGTTGTATGCTAACACATTTTTTAGGTGATTGCTTTAAGTTTTTTTTTTTATTATTTATCTTGCACTCTTTATATAGACAATCCGATGCCAAACGTGTGAGCGTGGGTGGCATATCATGGTTTAGGTGGTAGAGCAATAAATAAACCTCAAACCACAAACAAGGCAGTTAAATAACAGTTAAATGCTAAAAATAGCAGGAAAGCAAAACCATAAAACTGTTATCATAGATACTAAAAAGCAAGTGAATATCAGTCCAAGCGCACGAAGATACAAATCTAAAAAATTTAGTATTTCTTAAGGATGCAAAGTCTGAATAGGTATCAAATGAAAAAGAAAGCCATTGTTCGTTTATTTATACAAAAATTTGTAACGAAATTTGATGAGCCATCAAAATTTAATAGGAAAAGTTCATAAACAATTGTGATGTGTCCCTATATTTTTGACCTTAAACAAGCTTAAAAAGCCGAACAACTGTTTCATGGTGTAGATTTTCGCATATTACATTACATATTCTCGAGACATTAATCAATACTTGGACATTCTCGACACATATTTCAGGCAAAAGTCATTGCGCTATCTTTCTTTCCTAACCGTCCTGTAGTTCTGCTAGGCCTAACGAGCTGATGTATCACTGAGCGTTAGCGACAGGTAATGCATCACAGTACTAGTCCAATACACTAACGACCGGTAATGAAACTTCATATCGGTATCTACCTTTTTTAGACATTTCCATCCAAAATTCGTTAGGCAAGTACTTGGCTGGTGGCAAGTGCTCACTACGAAGAGTTAGTGAATTCGTTAAGGCCGCACCAGTGCTGCCGAAGTACAGGGCAAGGCTGAAAACTCGCAACACTGGCCATTGAACTGGAACTATTCGCAAAACTGTTTTATTGTTAACGCTTAAATTGTTTTACGGTTAAAAGAAGAAGATACTTAGAAGATACGGCTAGTATTTTGATTTTAAAGTCCAAGCCCTTTTTAGACGTGGTGAAGAATGTTAAGAGATAACTATTATGAAAGTGGTTCAAAAGCTTCGTAGACTGATAGCTTCCTTCTTCACCAACTTCACTTTATCAATAGTTTTGTGACTTAAAAACCAGTTTTTGGGTCAACTTTGGTCTCTAAAACGAATTATCAGGCCATTTATGTTTATTTTAATTAGCCTTAGGATTCCAAAAAGACTCAAATATGATCAAAAATTACATAAAATGTTTGCTGTGTGGGCACTCCAGTTATAAAGTATATTATATTGTATCAATTGACGAACTTTCTATCTTTTTTCAAAACATTAACCTATAAAATTTCTTTAAACTAATCAAAACTAAAGTAAAATTACTTTTTAATATGCATTTCTTTGTTTATTCCAAGTTATTTCCAAGTTTTAAGAAACTTTGGTGGTAAAAATTGATGTACGAAGTATATAGCTGGTCCATAACTTCTAAAATGGTCACGGTATCAAATATGTGCAGATGTACTAAACTAGAAGACACAATGTTTTAAAAGCTAGATAGTTAAGCGACTTTGTTCAATTAGCAGATTGTTTTTAAGAAAATGGGTTCTTTTTTCCAAAAATCCAATGATTGGTAATTGATGGACAAACTTCGTTTAACTTTCTATAACTTTACTAAATTAAGCTTACATAAAATCGAATTTTGTTTGAATAGGTTACTTAATGTTTTGATACATCCAAACCTCGTTCAAGAAACGTTTTTACAAACATCTTTCTAGAGAACCAGGCGTGTTGGGAGAAAGGAAAGCTGACTTGAGTTCAGCTACCCAAAATACAAAGGTAAAGATTTTTATTCCCCGGTTCCAAAGTTGGCTTTTAATTGTAAATCCGGGAATGTTTTATTTAAAAAATATTATCGAAGCTCTACATGGGCGTCTAATCTAGTTGTTATGAAATTCATAAAAATGCTCTGAACTATTTAGGGTGGCCTTGGCCGGAGCGCAGACTTTTATTGAAATCTGAACCAAATATGTGGTTCAATCAACGTGTTCCTGAGAAGCGTTTAGTTCCAAGCTTAACTTTTTCTTTACTCAAAGAAAATGGGATTGATTCGGATTAAGAATGACTTGATCATTGGCAAGAGCAAACCTTTTCTAAGGGATACAGATAATCAATTCTACTTCCGCAGATATGCAGATGCATTTTAAATCGCGATTTTTGGCTGCATAGCTTGAGCGAAAGTGGAATTGACCTCCTACTCCTCCTCCGCCTTTCTTGTTGGACACTCACCTTGGTATACAATTAGGCGGCGTCCGATCTACTTCCCAGGCGGCAAATAGTTTCATGGGCACCGGCTTTTGGCCATTCGGGACTTGACCACCGCCCGCTGTAGCCGACGCCGACGATGCTGAGGCAGTGGCTCCTCCAGCAAGACCAGTGCCTCCTCCGCCGCCGATGGCGGTAAATTTATCCACCAATTTGGAAGATTTGTCAACCATCTTCATGTTGTTGTTGTTGTGGTTGTTTCTACTGTGTTTTAGTCGCGGTTAATTTGTGTTGCACATTCTTCAAAGTGTTGGAAGCTGCGCAGTAAATTGAGTATTATTTATTTATGTATATATTGGAGTAAGCACAATGTGAGAGAACACATATTTTATTTTCGTTTGTTTAGTGATTTGAAATTTTTCTGACTCTATTTTCGAAAGTTGCAGACGACTGCTGGAGCTGCTGCTCCTCGAACCGAACCACACACTCACACTCATACACTTGGAAAGGGCGTGCCGCTGGCTGGCTGGCCGCCTTAAACAAGCAAAATTTTGTTGTAGTATACACAGAATCACGGGGCCAGAGATTTGGGGCTACCGCCAACTGCAACTGCACAATTCACTTCCTCTCGCGTAGAATCAATAGCCACTATTTTGTTACGTATATGCGAAATCCGTCGCGGATTCGGGATGCACGATGAGAATTCGGGCTGCTGCAGCCTGCCGCGCAGTGGTGTTTGCTTGTGTGGGTGTTGAAACTACCGCTAGACGACCGTCATGCTCTAAAGTAATTGTGCAAATGTCGCCCGTTGCCTTAAAAATCTCACAGTTAGCCCCCCAAGCAGCACAGTTTGCTTGACAAAGCGAGAGAGACAGAGAGAGAGAGAGAGAGAAAATGAGAGAAACGTTGCCAGCCCCAACAATCACACATACACAATTGTTGCAAATTCAGGCTCCGGCGGGGTGGGGGTGTGTTTATTCGCGCACTCTATGCTCTCTTGCACGCGCATAAACAAAAAAGAAAAGCCCACAATTTTGGAGTGCAGAAGCGATCCCCATCGAACACAACAACAACAAGAGTGGGCAAGTACTCTCTCTCTTTCCCTCTCTCTCTGTCTATCTTACTTGTTGGTTTCACTTAGTTGCTATAACATATTGTTTACAGCCCGGTGGCGCGTTACACTTCGATTGTGTTTATAGTATTTCTCATGAATTATATATTTTTTTATTATTATTCATTACCACAGTCCTCGTTGGAGGAGTTTTTCTCTAATTTCACGTCGAGTTTGGTGGTTCATTTGGCCAGACATGGATATCGATATATGTACGTATCGGGCAGTGATGTCGAAGTATCGTTGAACGGAAATAGTATCGATATTGCTATCGCCCTTTTCCCAAAAACGCCGGAACTAGTTCCTTGTAATTTAAAAATAGCGGAAAAATGCCTTGAAAGAAGCAAACACTCGAAACAATCCATATTAAACCAAATAAATACATAAGAGTTCGTATTAATATGTTGAGATTTATATGTTACATTTATTTATTTGCTAAGGCAAACGTTGCTGCCGGTAACATTGAAGTAAACTAAAAGCAATATAGTAGTAAGCGGAAAATTGGTGGCTGCAAACTGACTAAGAATTGGGGGAAATATTTCGTTCCCAAACTCACAGGGAGATATACAAAATCGCAGTACATTACATAAAAATAGTTTAGAAGGAAGACGGGAATTAAAGTATCCCCTACGCCATAGCATGAATAGGAATTTCGAAAATGATATTTTGATACAAATAATGTCGACAGAAGACATTAAATGTAGAATAAAGTTTCATAGTTAGAAGAACATGTGCGTGTAGACAACAAAATTCGCTTTGTTCGAGAAAGCTTTTTAAAATTTAGCTGTGCTATCCGATATTGCGAATCGAAGCTTTTGAGTAAAGTTCATTCCTAGATATATTTGGCGATTTCTGTCGGCACACGGAGGAATATTGGGATTCCAGCCTAGACCCCGAAGTACAAATTATAATAACTGTTTTTGAACAGACTCTATAATTTCTAGGTGTAATATACTTAGATACTTAATCAACATTCGAGTTTAGGCCGAACGAGAGATACATATAGTGATTTAGTAGTGTAGGGACTATAAAATAACATATTATTTATTTGATTAGATGTTACCAATTAATTACCAACTTGGATATTTCAACACAAACAGCTTAAAATATTTATAGCTTTATGTGAATGACTAGCTCGTCAGCTTGAAACTCTGGAACTAGTGCAGTGGTAGCAAAGTTCTAAGTTCACACAATAATTAAAATTCTGTATTTATCGTCTAAAGTCTTACGGTCACACTGTTTCTAAGCACTAAGCGCTAAGGACATTATCTGAATATATCAGAGGACTCTCTTCTGATCTCCCCCTTAAGACTGACTTACCTGGCCAAATGGAAATAAATCAGCAATCAATTAAATCGCTTAAAACAAAGCGCAACACTCTGCGCGAGAAGTTGGAGAAGCGGAAAAAGGAGCGGTTTGAAATTTTATCAGACATACAGGAAGATCAGGCCAATCCCAAGAAGGAACTGGGTAAGAATTACCTTATCTATATATGGACTTGGCTAAACTTACCTACCCCACCATCCGACAGTCGAGGCCGATGTGGAGGTACAGAAAGCTGTGCTGCAGGCGCTTAGCTCTTGCACCCTCTCCCTGCCCATAGTGTCCACTCAGGTGGTTGAGAGGATTGCCGGCAGCAGCCTGGAAATGGTCAACTTTATATTGGGCAAGCTGGCCAACCAGGGAGCTATTGGCATCCGAAATGTGACCATAGGCACCGAGGCGGGCTGTGAAATAATCTCCGTGGAACCCAAGGAGCTGAAGGAAATCCTGGAGGATATCATTGATAGTTGTCAGCAAAAGGAAGAGGAGGAGGCCAAACGAAAATGTGAGTTGTTATTTTGGGTTTTCATTCGATCTAAAGGATGATGATGCTTTTACAGTGGAACTGGAGCGAGGCAATGCAGACGTGGATGAGGTGGAGCCTCAGGAGAAATGTCCGAAAATCGATACCAATGCCGGCCGAAAAGAATCCACCAGTATGGATGCCTCCGATGATATCATGATGCTGCTCTCTATGCCGTCGACACGCGAAAAGCAGAGCAAGCAGGTGGGCGAAGAGATACTCGAGCTGCTCACTAAGCCCACGGCCAAGGAGCGTTCTGTGGCCGAGAAATTCAAGTCGCATGGCGGGGCCCAGGTGATGGAATTTTGCTCGCATGGCACCAAAATTGAATGCCTGAAGGCTCAGCAGGCCACGGCCGAGATGGCGGCCAAGAAGAAACTAGAGCGGCGCGAGGAGAAGGAACTGCGGGCCGATGTGGATGCGGGTAGCAGCAAGCTGGTCAAGACCAGCGCCATCATTGCCATTGACTCTGGAGCAGAGGATGGTGAGATTATATCCGAAACATTGACCAACTGCGAGGGCGAGTCTCAGGAGTCTACCGACGGCAGCGACACGTCCAGCGAGCTGGATAAATGCACCAAATTGCACTTCAAGAAGATTATTCAAGCACATACGGATGAATCTCTGGGAGATTGCAGTTTCCTCAACACCTGCTTCCACATGGCCACCTGCAAGTATGTGCACTACGAGGTGGACACCCTGCCACACATCAACACCAACAAACCGACGGATGTGAAGACCAAATTAAGTCTAAAGCGAAGCATAGACCCCAGCTGCACCTTGTATCCACCGCAGTGGATACAGTGTGATCTGCGCTTCCTTGACATGACCGTTTTGGGCAAATTTGCGGTGGTAATGGCCGATCCGCCTTGGGATATACACATGGAGCTGCCCTACGGCACCATGTCAGACGATGAGATGCGCGCCCTGGGCATTCCAGCTCTACAAGATGATGGCCTCATCTTTCTCTGGGTAACGGGGCGTGCCATGGAGCTGGGTCGCGATTGCCTCAAGCTCTGGGGCTATGAGCGTGTGGACGAGCTCATTTGGGTCAAAACCAATCAGCTGCAGCGAATCATACGAACGGGACGCACCGGACATTGGCTAAACCATGGCAAAGAGCATTGTCTGGTGGGCATGAAGGGCAATCCCACCAATCTGAATCGTGGCCTAGACTGTGATGTCATTGTGGCCGAAGTGCGGGCCACATCCCACAAACCAGACGAGATCTATGGCATTATTGAGCGTCTCAGTCCGGGCACACGCAAAATAGAGCTCTTTGGCCGGCCACACAATATTCAACCCAATTGGATAACGCTGGGCAATCAGCTGGATGGCATTCGTCTGGTTGATCCCGAACTGATAACACAATTTCAAAAGCGATATCCCGATGGCAACTGCATGTCACCGGCAGCAGCAAATGCGGCATCCATCAATGGGATCAAAAAATAATGCACAAGGTTAAGTTTCTAAACAAGCTTTGGATGTATGGACAATAGATTGTAGGATGAAACGATCTGTATTCACTTTTAGGGATTAAGAAAATATACATTTAAGTCAATGAAGAAAAGAGGAGCAAAAGGTTCATTTAGAATTGCTACCGGCGAAGCTTCTTCCGGGTGCTTAACTTTGATTGTCCACTCAACTTTACAGAAGAAACTGGAAACACAGATTGATCGTCGAGTTTGACCCCTAATGAAACGTTATACTTACAAGCCTTGCGATAGGAGGCTAAATCCTGAGGTTCTCGACTTTGTGAAGCTGAAGAAAGCGCAGCGTCGGAAATGGTTGGGATCCCGTAAGCCGCTTGATGACTGGTTAACATAGAGCTGCAGACTCACAGAAGTTTGCTCTTTGATATAAGAGGAAAAACTTCACAATATTGACCTAGCTCTGAACCGAGGCTTCTTCTCCTGGAAATGCATTCGTCATGTCAAGAGACTGTACCTATAGAGGTTCGTAGTCCAGCAAGGCTAGGGCTCCAGAGCTCGGCCTGATCTAAAGAAAGTCAAGGTGTTTGCTAGCAACTTGGAGCATCATTTTACCCCCTTCAGAATAGCATTCCCGGTGGATATTTACTCCACTCAAGCTGATACATGCGCCCGGGGTTTGGTCTTTTGCATAAGTGAAAGTGAACAGGGCTGAATATTTAGATTTTCGTCATGAATTTTGACAGCTTTGCACCTCCTGCTGTCCAGCATTTCGATGACAAACTTCTCATCATCCTCACTTCTTAAGGCATGGGACTCATACGATTTCGTTTTGGTATGCTGCATCTCCCAGATCATTGAATCTGCACCGCGTGGGGACCACCCATCTTCGGAACGTTGAGTGCGAGCCGAGACATTTTCCGGCGTGGCTAGCGGTTTCATCCTTTGACCGCATACCTAGCTTATGAGAAATGTCCGAGGTGCTGTCAAATATCATGGAATAATATGCGACTTTTGTTATCCGTTCAAATATTCTTTACAAAGTTGGCCTACAAATTTTCCACACGACTTTCAGTCCACTCCAGAGACATCATCCTTCTGATTTGTGTATACTTGGGTAAGAAATTGTCTCATTTAACTAACCACGTTAGTTCTCCATATATTTTCTTCACAACTTGTTGAACAATTTTGAATAGGATAAATTGATTATACACTTTTCCTTGACATTATGTAAAAGATATTCAAATATGACTTTTCTTTCATTCGTTCATGAACATTATATAAATATATAATTAAATTAGTTTATTGCTCCATTTTGGGACTGTTTTGCGCGTATTTACAAGACTACAATCTCGGCGTCCGCTTTGGACAACTGGCCAGTGTTCAAGTACAAGCATCTGTAGCAGTTGGGTTCAAATCATGCAACTCTCAACCTAATGCTGGGCTTTTGATTGTTGTGATAAGGACACACAACTGGGCTAGAATTATATATACGGTTGAATACAAGCTTACATGGGCATAAATAAGACATTAACGATAACTTATTAGACTTATCAGAGAGTACATAGTTAAAGATATACATAGATATACTGTATACACATAGAAATGCAACGTACACAATGTGCTTGGCTAATGGTAAACGTTAGCTGTTCCTTTATCTCCTTCATTGTTTCATCAAGTGTATTTACAGTCAACCCTTATGCGTGTCTCCCAGTTCATCAATTGCCTCGTCTAGTTGTTTAACAGTAAATTTTGGATTTGAAGTAGCAAGCAAAAAAGAACAAATCAAGTTACATTAATCTGATAACTCTTAACGTGAATGCGTGCCCGCAGCACTGAATGTCTTTAGCACTATAAAGCCCAGCACTGTGGCTGCAGCCACGCCCAAGCCGGCCTTCCACCACAGCTTAGGATCCTCGGTCATCAGTCCAAATTGACGCAGATGGCTGTGAGTGGGTGAAAAGATACTGTTAGTAACTGGCTCAAAGAAGAGGTTGCAAAAACTAATTCAACATCAAAAGCTGCTTAATCTATGGGCACCGCAAACCGCATGTGTTTTTTTAAGTAAGCAGAGATGTGGGAGTGTAGGTATCAGTTTTGGTGCTGGTGATTGACTCTTGTCGCAAAATATGTAAACAACAACAACAACGCTGGCATTAGTAAATAGTTCAAGGTGGAATAGTTAACACTTACGCCGACTCCCACAGCTGTACCAACCTGTGCTTGTAGAACAGTATCCAGGCGGCTTGGAAACGCCTGCTCTCCCACAGTCAATCCAAGAAGCCATCGACGTTCACAAACATCACATACAACACAACAGAAACACCAACACAAAGTGGAAGTGGAGAAGAAGAGATAAAAATATAATATATGTATGTATAAATATATATGTAGAGCCATGAACCGGAATGATAAATGATACCCATCCACATTTGCCAACGGGAATCGTGCACTTCATAAAGAGAGTTGGAAAGTTCCCACAACCAGCTTTAGTTTCGGTTAGTTCATTCACCCAATTTGTACATGTTTTTCAATTGCGAATGTCCAGACTGAATTTCAGTTACATATTTTCTTTTAGCCATAAAAAAATTTAGTTTTATTTTAAATTTAAAGTAGAATGCAGGAAAATACGAAGATAGCCTCTTTGGGGAGGGATTGAAAGGGTAGGAAAAAGGTTGGGAAAAATGAAAAGAGGACGAAGCAGATAACTCAACATAGAACACATAAAAGACAGTAACAAAATTGAGGCAAAACTGGTTTCCGTTTCTGCACATGGATTGACCCAATAAAGAAAAACTGTTGCGGTGTAGCGAGAGCGGGACAAAAGAGAGAGGGCGATTGCTATGTATCAGGGATGCAAACTGCTTAATCCGAAGTTTTCCTTGAATCTTGGGTTGTAAGCATAAAAAGCAGGGACCGTAACGGATTATTTGAAGGATTGTTTTTGATTATTTTTGAAGATATAATGATTAATTTTAATTTTTTTTTAATAAGGTAAAAATAATCCTTTTAGTGATAAGAAAATGTGGCAAAGTTGATGCTTATTCTTAGCAAATGAATCAAATGGAACCAATAGAGCCCATTTCCAATGTAGCAAACAGAACTTTAATTCCAATTATTAAATATTTAATTACTATTTCTGATTTTTATTTATATTAATAAAAAATAAAAAAAATGGAGAGTTAACTTCGGCTCGGCCGAAGTTTGTATACCCTTGCAGCACTTTTTTCTAACTAATTGAAAGACATTTCCACTAATAACAAACAAGTTTTTCTTAATAAGACTACTTTTCTATGACAGCTATACTATATAGATGTCCGATTTCGACCAAACTTAGTGGAATCATGCACAAGCATAGCAAACTAAGAAATAAAAAGTTTGGAGACGTTTTCTTTGAAAACAAAAAAATTGTTCTCACTAAAACTAGTTTCTCGGCCGATCATTCCTATGGCAGCTATAAGCTATAGTCATCCGATTTTGATAAAACTTTGAAGAATTGTGTGAAAGCTTATAAAATAAATATATGACAATTTTAAAGGGGCTTACATGGAAAACAAAAAAGTTTTTCCTACTAAGGCCCAATTTCTCAAAGTCCGGTTGGTCAACTTGACAGGCAGTTTAACCGAATTTGAGTGTCTCATGATGTATGTGGCGTAACCGGAGGAACAAACTTAAACGCTGCTCATCCACCGGTCAACTTTAACCGCGAGCTCAGCTTCGATGAAATTATCAATATTCTTATCGATATACAAACAGCTGGCCGCACACTTGCTTTGTTTATTGTAGTATTTGCTGCAACACAAACTGATTTTGAATAAACGAATGTTTCAACTCCACGCAATGGAAATGCATTTCGATGATGCAGAACATTGTATTTTTGTCAACTTTTACGCAAAACAATGACCAGCAACAACCAATTGCATTAAAAATCAAACAAACCAAACCGAGTCAGCTGTTCACTCGTTAGTTTAGTCAAACAGTATGGTCACACTGAAGCAGCGATAGGCATTTGCCGATATCAGGCGAAACTGCTGCTGAATAAAGCAAATGACTTAACCGCTCGTCATCTTGACGAACAAATCTGACCGGTGGTTGGCTAACCGGAACCTTTGAGAAATCGGGCATAAGACTATTTTTCTAACCTTACTTTTAAATATATACCATATAGATGCCAGATTTCGACCAAATTTGGCAGAATCATGGAGAAGCATAGAAAACTAGTAAATATGGAGTTTGCAGACGTTTGCATTAAAAACAAAAAAGTTTTTCCCACTAGAGCTAGTTTTTCGACCGATCGTTTCTATGGCAGCTACATGTTATATTCATCTGATCCGGCCGATTCCGACAAATGTGCAGCGTATTTGTAGCAGAAGATTTCGTGCACAGTTTGGTCGCGATAGCTTTAAAACTGACGGAGGAGATAGCATAGAAATAGACGGACATGGCTATATCGACTCAGCTCGTCATGCTGACTAAGAATATCTATACTTTATGTGGTCGGAGATGCTGCCTTCTATGCGTTACAAACATGCAAGGGTATAGAAATTTAATATGAAATTATTTTGAATAAATTGAAAAATAATGATTATATCACAATTTTTTTGAAGTTGAAATATAAGTGTTAGTTCTGATTTACATTACATAAATCAATGAATAATTCTTAAGTAGAAATTTTTACGATCTCTGGATGAAAAACCACAAATTTGTTTGTTTGTTATTGTTTTTCATGTCAACCAGACCTCGAGCCGGCTAACATCAATCCAAAATTTGAAAACGAGAATGTAATATTTAAGGTCAATCCATATTTTTCGGCCATTCTGAGTGAAAGAATGGTTTGCCAAATCTTTAGGGCAAGTAAATGAAACCCCAAATAGTTTTGTAATCTGGCAAAATGCATCAAATATTCTTTAATATTTTTAATATGAATCATTATTTTAACTGAATGTTAATTGAAAGAGAACCACATACGGTACTCAAATGGATTCTAAAATTCCAATCACAAAGGTTTTCTTCATCAAGGGTACGGAGTGAGCATATTAGGTATCAGATAATCGAACCTAGAATACTTTTTACTATTTCCATACTTTTTCCAGCGAACTTTTGAATCTATTCTTTGACTAAGATGCAATAGCTATGCACACAATCTGCCCACTTTTCAAGTGTAGTTAATTCCGGAAATAGTTTAGAATAGTTTGTAATTGAACATGAAGGCTAACTTGAAACCGTATGGCAGCCCTGATTGGTATATTTCAGTTAAATTTTCTTGTATGACCATTTCTCACCCTTTTTCCTTTCACCGAAATATTTGTATAATTGGATTACAATGAACTAAGCGAAACAAACCGTTGCAGGAACTAGGCAAATCCTTCGATTCGGAATACTCACGGAAACGCAGCCATTGTGGCCAGCTTGGTGTACAGTTCCTTTTTGTTGGTCTTCAGGCTAAAGAGATGCGGTGGCAGCAGTTTATATTTGTCACAGAACTCCGACGGTTGCATTAGATAGTCCTGACGCCGCTCATCCATGTCACATTTGGTCCCCACAATCATTACAGGAATCTTGCTCTCGGCATAGTATTTAATATAAATGCGTGCCACATACTCAAAGGAGCGAGGATTCGACGAGTCATATACCAAACAGGCCACATCGCAGTTAACCTCCTGCGGCTGGAGTGGATCCAAGGCATGTCTGACATCAATGTCTCGCAAAATCAAATGTTTCTCTTGGCCATACACCTGCACCGAGTTGATGCAGTGCACCACATTGGTCTTGAACTCCTTGCCAATTAGTTTGCTCATATCGTCGACCAGAAAGCCGCGACACAGACCCGTCTTGCCCGAGCCCTTGGGCCCAATCACATGGCATTTGTAGACAGATCGGCTGCTCTGACGTTTGGCCAAATCAATGCGACGTTCGCGAGTCACATGAATGGCCGCCAGCTGGCTATCGTTTTCGTGCACATTGAATCCCAGATAGGCCAGATATTCGGTGGTCTTTACAACATCGATGAGCGTCATCAAAGTCCAGCGGCACAGCCAGCCGTGCAGTGTCACCCAACCGGCATCATTAATGGGGCATGACTTCCGTATATCCGTGGAGTAAGACCAAGGCGCTGAGGGACATGTACTGAACAGCATTTTGTGCTCCTCCGGCGACAGAGCACCATCACCATCCCGATCGTAACGCTCGAAAACAGCAATCAGAAACTGCTGCCCACGATGCGAGAGTTCGGTACTGCTGCCCGGCGGTATTTTCAAGGGCGGTCGCAAATACTCCTGGCACATCTCCAACTGATCGTTGTAGCCAAATCGCCGCAGCACCGCCCAGGTGGTCTCGTTCCGTCCACGCTGTATGAACAAACAGTGCAGGAAAAGGAAACCCTTCAGCGTTACGGCGTCATTGTAGATGCCGTCGGGTACATTCTTCTGTATCACAGCCTTCACCTCATCGAGTATCTGGGGCTGTAGCGGTGTGTTAAAGCAGCGCCGTTGGAACAAATTGAGTTCGTAATCGTTTAGCAGATTGTCGCCATCGATATCGCATATCTTGAAAATGCGCACCAATGACTTCTTGCAGGCGGGCGTGAGCTGTAAAAAAGGCAAACGGTCAGTACAAAGTATCAGTTCCCCATGGGAACTCACATCTTGCTCCTCCATCATGTACAGGGGTGAGGTGGGATGCAGCACCGCCTTTTGGGCGTAATAAAACATTTCGGAAATGTTGTGCAACGTCTTGGCCGAGCATTCCACACAGCTCTCTATCTCCGGATAGTCCTCCATTATGGCCAACACACTGTCAATGGTTGAATACTCGATCAGATCGATTTTATTGCCCACCAGCACAATGGGCTTGCGAACCACATCCGACTCAGACTCGCCATCGGCACCAGCACTGCAGGTGGTACGCACCAATGGCAGCCAGTGCGAGGTGATGCGATCCAGCGAATCATCATCGTCCACCGCATAAACAATGCACACCACATGCGCTTTGTTTATCTCCGCCCCCAGAGCATCCTCTGTCTGCTCCACGCTCGAGAAGTCCACTATGTTTGTGGGCACCTGCTCGGGTGTGACGTTGGCCGGTATGGTGATCTCTTCGGCACGCGGCGGCACCTCCTCGGGATACTCTTCGCTGACCAGGGACAATATGAGCGAGGTTTTGCCCACCCCGGCGTCACCGACCAGCAAAATTCTCACATTCTTGCGCTGTGACGCAGTGTGCTGTCCCATTGTCGCAGCTCGAAACCGATCGATTAGTTTCTTTTCCGTTCGAAGTGTACACTGAGTATCCCTATTGTTGCCAGCAATTTTGAGTAGTGCCGGGTTTACTGAGCTATATTTTATGTAATTGCCAATGTTTGCCAGAGCCTGTTTCGTTCTCACTTTGTTTCTGTTGTTCCGCGCTAATACCAAAAATAGTCGAGCGTGGTCGCACTAATGCCAAAAATCGTCAATGGTGGTCGCACTAATACCAAAAATAGTCGAAGATGGTCGCACTATTGCGTTAGTGTGACCGAGTGCGAAAAGTATCGAAAGGTCGCCATGATGCAGCTATCGAAAGCGTCGTTGGCGCCAAAGTTCAAAACAATAGCCAGCAAATAATAGGTTGTTTTTTTTAAATTATACTCTTATAATTATTATTCCTAAACTATGCATAGTAACAGACAGAAGGAATCATCTCCGACTCTATAACTATATATATTCTTGATCAGCAACAGCCGAATTGATATGGTCAGATATGGTAAGCGACAGAGACTTGACATGTATGGGTCAAATGCTTGCAGGCACATCAAGTTTATTTTGAATTTGTTCCACGACCCCTCGTGGGACCTTTATATTAGTAGGGCTTGACCGCCACGGGCTTTGTATTTGTATTTATTTTTGCGCGGCAGGTTGAAACATACCTTGAGAATCTGAAATGGGAAGTTCTTCTCCCATTCGCCATATAGCCTAGACAATGCCCCCTTCCGACTACTATTTTTTGGTTTTCGTCGATGAAGCACGCTCTTAAGGATAAACAGATTCGCTCTTTTGAACAACTCCTAAAATGGATAGATTTGTGGATCTCAACAAAAGAAGCTTCATTTTTCCAGATGGTATTAGAAAATTTCCAGAAAAATGGAAAATAGTAGAATCTAGGGATGTACAATAAATTAAAATCCTGATTTGTTATTAATTTTTCACAATTAAGTGTCAATCTTGAAGAATGTTCTTTAAAACTTATATTTACAGGTTACATTTACAGGTTTTTTTTAAAAATAAAGTCTAAGAACTAATTGGGGACGGTAGCTCCGACATGAATACATTTTTCTGTAAAGCTGTTGATAACCGAACTCCACAGAACCGGTTGGGTTTTTTTTGGGTAGCTCAAGCCGGACCATGAACCGAACCTTCCAAATTTATGTCCTACTGAAGCTGCACTGGCACCCTATGTTTAAAAAAAAAACGTTCAAGAAAATTTACTAAATTCCTCTTTTAGATTTTAGTAAGCCTTTCTTTATGTCCTGGAAATATCTTTGATGGGAAATTTAAGTTTTAGCATGGCATTCAACCCTTGAGTTTTTATGAACATGAATGTAGAGGAAGGACCAGGGACTCTTCGAAGGAGACAAGTTACTTAAATGGTGGTCAGAAAGTTCAAGAAAGTTTCAAGAATTGCTTGAACTATCAAGTGATTTTTTTATACTCTGTAGCTAAGCTACACAGAGTATATTGAGATAGTCAAAGAGTACACAGATTTAAAAAAATGGGAAGATAAAATGAAGCTCAAAAAAATGAATTTTATCTCGACCTTCGGATTGAAATTTCAAGCAACAGTCGTACTAGATCCGAGATATCCGAGATCAAGTCAATCCTATTCGTACTTGGAATGAGAAAATCCGGGATTGACAGACTTCTGACAACGTTTGGGATTGATTTAATCCCAATAAACAGCCGATATGTTATAGCCTTGTTTATTTTCAAATTTTGCCCCCCCCCAGCCCACGCAATTTGTGTAAAACGTTACAATTTTATAGATAGAAGGTTCGTATCTTTTGGTCATATTTTGTAATTAGTATTATTTATCGATCCGCAGTAGGAATGGCTAAGATCGGATGAACTATAGACGAGTTATAGGGCAAAACAAGTATTAATGGGCAGCACTTTACACACCCTTACACTTTTTGTAATAAATAAATACTTTGGGAGGTACAGAGAGGTTCTTACTGTTTTTTTCTAGATCGTTTAATTTCCGAGATGAAGTTCATTATGCATCCACTCGACAAAAGGAAAGATGCAAAAACAAGGACCGCCCTTTCTTTAAACTTTAATTGTACCTTTAAACGAAACTGCATATACAGTTCGTTTTATTTGATTTGCTTTGATTGCCTGCTTCGCATTCGAGACAGTTCGGCATAAAAATAAAATTCAGAGAATAATCCATATTTGTTTAACCATTTTTTATTTGATCTATTCTACCACACCATATTCATATACATATATATATATTCAATAAAAACTCTTGTGAACAAACATTTTTAGGTCTTGCATTAATTTACACACATACAGATGTACTTACACTTATGTACCATATTGATTAAGTTATATAGTTTACAGGGATTCCGCAGGGACAAAACGATGATTTAAATGTAAAACTAACAACTAGAAATAGTCTTTCGCTTTCTTCATAAATAGGAGACAAACAGAAAAATAAATATGCAATAAGAACATTGTTGCTTTATTTTGTTTTTGCTTTTTTTGGTGCACTGAAATCTTTACCAGCCCTTAAAAATTTCAGCTCGTTTTTCGAAAATCTGCAGTTATTTAAATGTTATGTAGACACTGATAGTACAGGGTAGCCAAATGCTATTAGCATTTATCCTTGATGTTGTTGTGGTTGCTGCTGCTGTCGCTATGCACTTGTAGTTGTGTCGTCTGCACCTCATTAGTTCAATGGAAGTTCGCGATTGAACATCTCAGCAGAATTCGTCAGGGGATAATCCAATTCACTCAGACGGCTGGCCGGTCGACGTGGCCGATTAAACTGTACAAAATTGGTTGTGTCCATTAAATTGCATCTGACTTTTCATCCGTGGCACTTACCCAGTTTTTCATAATTTTGTACAGAACCTGACGAGAGGGATAATCATCAAATTCAGCCTCAGGCACTGCGGGCGCCTGTTCGTTGGTGGCCAGCATGGGAAACAGTGCATTTGGACGCCCATACTCCTGCTCGGGGGTATTGGCATTGCCGGATGTCGAGTCACCGGTACCGGCCAGCGAGCGCTTTCCATGGCCGCCGTAGCAGACATGCCCATAGGCCTGACAGCCCTCTGCAAAAAAAGGGGGTGAATTGCAAAATGGGAAAAATTAATTAACCGTAGGAGAAGAAGTTGATCAAGAAATATTTAATCGATATTACACACGATGGCACTGGCACACCATTAACTGTGACTTCCTGGCCCTGCCACCCCACCCCACCCACCTTTAACTGCTGTCGGCTGAAAAGTTGGAGCCTGTGCATTCCCCCAGCGCACCAATGGTGAACTTTGAACCATTATGCCGAAATATTTAATCGCTTGCCAATGCTCGGGAGACACATCGTTTTTGTGATAACCATTTGACCTCGGTGACAAAGCTGCTCGTTCTGTTTGTTTGTGGCAGTTTTTGTATAAACTTTTGACTTAATGCTATTTATATTTTTCCACCCACGCACACACAGACACACACACACACACGAACATAAATTTACATGCATCTGGGTTGCACACTTGGGAGTTGTCCTTGCCCTAGTCCTTGGCGTTCTCAACCATTTTAATGGGTTTGGACAAGGGGTAACCTAGCTTTGGCAAACGTTTTGAAATAGGCTTGAATTAGAAATTTGTTTCAGAATTTTATTTCTAAACTCAATTCGGGGATGTCAAGAATTTCAACAGAATTTCAAGGCAACCACATTTGTCTTCTTTTAGTATATTGTAGGACTTTGCATTTGAATTGTTCGTTGCAAAGCAATTCTATGATTTTTTTAGAGGCAGATAGATCATTTTGAATCCATTTGCATAAATTGTTGAGCTGCCCATAAGTATGAAAAGGGTGTGGTTGAAAATTTTCATTAGAATTGTATACAACTGTTTTTGCGTTGCAAACCTTAGGGCAGTTGACAATTTGGCTGTTAAGAGAACAAGCATTCAAAAGGAAGCATCTCCGACCCCATAAGTATATATCTTCGCTTTAATAAGAATCGTAGTGTTTATTTTGAGGTAAAGAAGAGATATTATGATAATATCAACCAAAAAGTACACACAAAACAGAATTGAAAGAGCCACTTTAAGCTACTTTTAGCACAAATTTTCCAAAAATGTAGATTTGGTGGACCATTTCCCAAACAGATTCGTCATTTAGATTTAGATCAAGGATTTTGTTGGCCAGTATTAGTTTGCTGATTTTTGGCATCTGGGCTAGTATAATACATTTGGTCTGCTCAAAGAAGTTTTAAAGTTGTGCTGAGTTTAACCTAGCTCTAAAGGGTAACCCACCATTTACTTTTTACTTAAATATTTCCTGTTCGGGTCTGTCAGGTAAGCTGAAAAATATAAGAAAAATAGAGAATTTCATACTTGGATCAAGAATTTTCGAGATTAATAGTTCGTTAAGAGTGAAAATTCTCGATCTAAGAGCGAAATTCTTGATCCAAGTATGAATTTTTGATGCCGGTTTTCTTGATCCAAGAGCTTCAATACTTGATCTAAGAACGAAACATTCTCAAATCAAGTAGCAAAATGATTGAATTAAGTGCGAAACGAACTTAAATCGAAGGTTATTCATTCTTGAATTAAGAGCATACAGCATTGACCAAATTATAGAGTTGTTTTTTTCCATTTTGTTTAAATTTATTTCATGGAAAACTAATTGTTAAGCCATGTAGCAAGTTCTATCCGGCTCGAGGAATACATAACACCTCAAAGGAGTATCAGTCCTTGCCTGTCAACTGGCAGTCGCACAGCCGTCGCTCCATGCCAGCAATGCCATAATTGGTTGGGAATTCCTAAGCAACATGAGTGCAAAAATCGATTGCGCTCTCCGCTCGATAGCTTCCCCACACACCCCTCTTCCATAAAAAATCAATCTGAGAGAGCGAGTTCTACGCTGTGTGCTCTCAAATGTGCTTGCTCTCCTCTCTGTTTTTTTTACCTCAGTCCCCTCGCCTAAATACATCATACTGAGTACGAATTTAGCTCGACTTCAAGAGCGAAATTCTTGAAGATTCAAGAACGAATAAATATTTTTTTAAGAGCATTCGCTCTTAACTTATTCGTTCTACTTTTTTCTGCGTGTATACTGAAGAGTTGGTAGCGATTCTATAAGATTTACGTGTGCTGAACACGGATCTGCCTTCGGCTATGGTCCATCGTGACTTTGGTAATTTGAGTTTAAGGCCACTAAGAAGGCATATTTTGAACTTGTTGAGGCTTGTTTTAATGGGGTTTCTTTATTTGTTTGATTTGGATGACTTTGGTTTTATTTCGTAGCAATAAAATAAGCTATTCCAAATATTTGTGCGATTTTTTTAAGGGAAGATATACCATGATAAGTATATGTATTAAAAAAGATCACATTTTGTACCGCCCAAAGATATGCAATGTAATATCAGAAGGAATCAATCGGGGGTGTCCCAGAAATCTCTAGAGATTTTCGTATAAACGATTGAAGTTTGAACTAAACTAGGAGAGCTTTAGATGTAAAGTGACAGCAACGAAGCAGGCTACTAGATTATAGAGAAGGGAAACCGTTCGCATCAAACTTACTTGGCCTTGAACAGTCGGTTTCAAATCTCTCAACTTTTGTCCTCTAATCTAGTAGCCCAGCATTTTGGAGACATTTCACATATAAATACAAGCAGTTGTAGCTCAAAACGAAAGCGTTTATACGAAAATCTCTAGAGATTTCTGGAACACCCCCGAATATCTCTAGTCATTTATAGTGATTTTGCATAGCATATTTTTGGGCAACAGATTTTTATTAGTTTTGAGAACAAGTGTTTAAAATGGTAATACTTTGCTTAAAAAAATCGTAGAGCGGTTTGTGTTAAAGCTAAGAGGTAATACTTTACAATAATATTAAGGGAAGTTTTAACAAAAAGAGATTATTTTCAATCTTGATGGACTTTTCCAAAAAACAGATTCAAACGATAATCATCAAATATCTAATCATTTGTTGTCTTGTGTTATTTATAATATTAAATTTATACTATGTTTATGGGGATTTCCCATTATTTTACAAAAGCGGAGGTCGTGCGATTGATGCAATTTATAATATTTAAAAGCAATTAGCAAGAAGGATGCCAAACTGACTGCAGCACATCCTCGCATTCCCAAAAGTTACACCCAAATAAATTGGAATGAATATCAATTTGATATGCGTTGTCTCAAATTGAACACGATTCAATCTTCAGTAGGCTTCGAATAATTGGCAATTGTGAACAAACGCACCATCGAGCCAGATAAGCTCCCTCATTAAGTATTAGAAAGGTCGCTTGATGAATTTCAAACAATATATCGAAGGGTTGATGTTGATGCTAATGAAATTTGTTTTCTGAAATGTTCCATCACGTCTAGATTAAGTAATTCCAGCTTAGTTTGTTTCTTTATATGCTTTTTTTTGTGGAAACATATTTTTTTTTGTTTCGGTTCAGTATAATATAAGCGTAAAGTAGTATGTATTAGCATATAAACAAATTAAAAATATCTCATATATTTCGAAGATTTCTTCTTATAAGAGATAGAGTCCAAATGGGGTCAACAAAAAAATGTTAAGTAACTTGAAGCTAAAATTACTATAAATATAGTCGTGTGGGACCATTCATGTTCAGCACACAGAAATCATCTAGAATCACTTACGGCTACCCTTCAATATTCTGAAAATGTCTAATTTCGTTGCCGTGTGTAGTTCCAATGTCCAAAGATCCACTGTTCCACGAAAATACGGTTTATGTGTCTTAGAGGTAATCCCACTTAAACAAAAATGGTTTAACTTTAAAAAAAGCAGGGTATATCCAAGTTTCGTTGAATGTCAGCCAAATTATACCATACTTGTGTCTGCTTTGGGAAATTAAATGTTGTCAACTTAAATGCCATTTGGAAATCTCTAAAAAGCAATCATATCGAAAAGGTCACACCCATGAAGTAAATGTAAATGTGTCCCCAATTACTGGCAGCTACCTGACTCTGATGCTGTTTGTTTTTGTTTTGGTTGTGCATTATTAAAAGGGATGCAACACATGAATTGCAATGTAACGGAAATTGCACACCTCCTTGTGCATCCTGCCGTGGCTGCATAAACAATAAGCCGCATGGGGATGACTGCCCTGTCAGTGGCTGTCGATGAGAGGACGACACTTTTGTTGTTGCCTTCAGTTGTTACAATTGATGCCGGCGCAGTCGTAACTGTCATTTATGGTTTTGTTTTTCTGAACTTAAGTTTAATGCCACATTTCATGGCTGATACTCACTTTTGGCCTGGCTCTGTTGGGCGGCCAATACCACCGTACAGATGACAACCAGCAGCAAGGATATGGTGGATTTCATGTTAACTGCAAGCGAGATGGAGAGAGAGAGAGAGGGGGGGAGTTAGCCAAAAATCAACAATAGCATACCTGTTGAGGCCCCTGCGGGTATGCTTAGCTAATTAGAAAACCGAATCACACAAGTCACATGCATTTAAGGAGTTAATCCCGGGCACAGAAAACTTTTTGAACTTTGATTTATGTGTGTGTGTGTGTGTTGGCTGTTTCTTGGGGCCCAAAAGTGGCAAGCGCACAACTTAGACTAATGTTTGTTTATTACGTGCTTTGAATTTCCACTGGCATTCATATAAATCCAATAGATAAAAGATAAGTCATTTAATTTGTTTGTGGGCTGCTCTGCAGTTCCTGTTGCGGTAGCTGGCTCTTACATCAATCATACGCCATGTGTGCGTAATTGAACTTATTAAACAAACAAAAATTAGAAAACCCCACAGTCGCGTGTCTGTCTTACTTGTTGGACCGTTCACTGCGTAATGGCAAACTCACCTTAGCTTTAGCTGATTGGCCGATTTAGCTGATGAATATATTATAAATTGATTATACCAATTTGTGGTTTATATAAACAAAATCTCCGACAATCTGCCTTAATACTTATTGAGATTATATATATGTGTTGGTATACTAAATGTTTAATCACAGTTTGTTACTATCTCTGGCCAGACCCCAATTCGGCAGCCCGGTTTCACATTTTCGAGCTCTAACAGACAACTGAAACCGATCGCCTGCCTGTCGCTGCTCTATATATATGTGTGCCTCATGTCTGCTGTGCCTGAAGTCTATAAGCCGCTGATAAGAATGAGATTGTTAATCATTTGCGAATCCGTGTCACACGCCGCCACGGCCTCGGCGTAAAAAAAAAAAACTTTACAAGCTAATGCCTTCCATATAAATAGTACCATGCACTCCCCCGAAGTCGGCGAGCGATCTATTTTGAGTTGACAATGTGTCCAACAGAATATGTATAGCACCACACCGAGAGAAAAAGTCAAGTGCTGCGCTGATGAATTCGGTTATTTCAGAAATGGTCAGCCAATCTGGCCACCTACCTTAATGGAAAGCTAGCAAACTCATACAAAAACTGTTTCCTTTAATATGTTCCACTTTGAATAGCACTAAAAGCCCACTAGACAGATACTAGGTATCTTTCTCGAGAACCATTGAACGCATCTACTCCAACTTGACGGCTTTTGGACAAGTGACATTTATGCCATATTAATGCATTAAACGTTTTTGGCAAGGGGTTCGCGATGTGGTGCCCACCGTCAAGTTATGTGAGAATGCTGATGGAATAAAAGACCGCTCAAAATTCGGCCACAAGCCATCAAAGCCATGAAAGATCGAATTCGTCGAAATCCACTGCGCAAGTAGAAAATCATGTCTCCTGATTTCAATATCAGCAAGGACAGCAGCTCTCGCATCATAGCATGTGACTTGGGACTCTGGGCATACAAGAGACAAGAGACCGCTCCATTTTGTTGAAAAAAATAATCCAAACTTCGGCAAAAGTGTATTAATCCGACTTTTTGTAAAAGGTTGTGAACACCACACTATTTAAAAAGCATTCCGTATTCTATTCAACTAGACACCGTTCCAGTTCACAAGGCAAAAACGTCTCAAACATGGCTAAATCAAGAAAGAAAGTCGGTCAAGCCCGACTATTATATACTCTGTGCCAACGAAATTATACGCTCTGCTGCGGCAGCGTAGTCTTTTGGTCATAACTCAACAACCGTTCATCCGATCTTCACCAATCCTTTGGCGCATTGATAAGTTATCTTGATTACTAAATATGTCTTGAAGGTACAAACCATCTATCTTTAAATCTGTGGGAGATATGACGTTTTTGGGGCGTGGCCAAAATTAAAAATAAACTTGATCTGCCTGCAGACATAAGAAGCATATGCCTCATACATGTCAAACCTCTATCTCTACCATCTCTGTGATCTGTGCATTCATAGGGACAGACAGACGGACATGACTCGGCTGTTGATGCTGATCAAGAATATATAGTATATACTTTATAGGGACGGAGTTGCTTCCTTCTGGCTGTTACTTACTTTTGCACAAACTTACAATACTCTCCGTACCTACGGTAACAACTAGTAGTACCTAGTATCTTCTAGGAAAAGGTTTAAGTGGACTTTGTTTGCTTAGTTTAGTTAATTTAGTTTTTATACCAGTGCATCAAGAATATTTCTTTTAAATTATTGCACTAGTCACAAAAATATGTTTCAATTTTCAGTTGTTTTACTTATACTAACTTAAGACTTACAATGTTTTGACTAACAGATAAATATCGTCTCCGTAAACATGAATCACACAAAAAAAAGGTTATAATTATAAATTTAAAATTGATAATTAAGAAATGAGTTTTACAGACAAAAATAACGAGAAAGCTAAGCTAACTTCGTCTGTGCCGAAGTTTTTATACCCTTGCCAGTGCACGCTTAAATATTTTCAAAAAATACTTTTTTCCCATTTTCCGACCGATCGTTCGTATGGGAGCTATATGATATAGTCATCCGATTTGGACAAAAACTTGTAGAATTGTGTAAAAGCACGAGAAACAAACAAATACAAAATTACAGGATGCTACCATTAAAAACAAAAAAGTTTTTCTAGCTAAGACTGTTTTTTAGACCTATCTTTTGTATGGCATCTATATCATATAGTTGTCCGATTTTGATAAAACTTGGTAGAATTATAAAAAACCATAGAAAACCTACGATTACAAAGTTTGGAGTCGTTTCCATTTAAAAGAAAAAAGTTTTTCATACTAAAACTAGTTTTCTGACCGATTGTTCCTATGGGAGCTATGAGATATAGTCATCCGATCCGGTCGGTTCCGACATATTAGTAGTGTGCAACAAAAAGAAGACTCTGTGCAAAATTTCAGCTCGATAGCTTTAAAACTGAGAGACTAGTTCGCGTAGAAACAGACAGACAAATAAAAATAAAAATATAGATTAAAGAAAGAAAAAAAAAAAGTTAAATAAGGCAGTATGAGGTAGGTATTAAATATTTTGTCTCTGAAGATGCTCTTAAAGTTTAACTTTAAATTGCGTAGCGCTTTTTAAGGGTTTAACAGCATTTGGTAGAGAGTTCCATTAGCGAGCAGCATATATGAAGAACTGTTTTTTTTTGGGGCATATTAGGTTATTTGTTCTGGCGGATATGGCAAATTTAAGCTTCTCATATAGATAAATTGGTTCTCTGCGAGTGATTATGTGGTGTAATAAGATAAAGGCCCTAAACTTTATCCATTCGATAAGACAAAGATCAAATATTTTATTTGCAAAAAATGTTAAATGCTCATTTCTACTTCTATGGAATATATAACGAGCTATAGAATTAAAAGCGACTTTGCATACTGGCTGCATCACAATGCCCAAAGATCTCAACGCCATAAAATAGTGTAGGAATCAGAGACATTCTAGCTACTGTCATTCGAATTTAAATTGGTAGAAACCTTTGGGATAGAGACAGCTGTCGAAGTAATCCATACAACCTTGCTTTATTGATGTGATCGTTCCATAATAATGTTTTGTTGAAGTGGATTCCCAGGTTGGAAGCTTCCTCTACATAGCTTATTGGCTTACCATCAACATATCTACCTAGGAACAATAATATTAAGCGACTACATGTGTCTTGGAAATCCAAATGAGATCACTAGGGAGTTCCAGAGCTGAGTGCTCTCTCGTCATTAGGTTGAACTAGACTGACGTCAAAAACCGTGAATACTGCTTAATTAGGTCTTGAAAACTGGCTGTTGTCAGTAGTTTCTTGGTTGATCATCATCAATATCATTAAATAAGTTACACACCAACAATTTTGTTTCTTGTTTTTAGAAATTCTCTGTCAAATATAAATTTTTAAATCAATTAAGAGAAAATTTCTTGCAACACTGCTTTTAATGCTCAAGCTTGAATTCCCTGCACTGGAAATTCGGATTGCTGAGTGTTTAACATTTAACTGCGATCTTTAGTGTGACTCACGCGAATGCTTGATAGTAGCATGCGCTTAGATGCCTTAGGTATTGAAGTTTCTTTGAGGTCCTGAGCTCTATTCCCAGGTAAATTGAAATTTAATAAAAATTAATTATTACTAATTTGTAAGTGGTTTTTACAAAGAAGACCTTTAAGCATCAGCAGAAAGAAAATATGCAAGTACCATTTGCTTTGTGTCTCTCTTTCTTTTTACACCCAGAATATATTTGTTTCTCTCTCTAAGTTATCTGTGTTTGTTTCTTTCTGTGCAGCCGATAAGTGCAAATTAATATGTAGCTACTGCTGGGCAGTAAAAATCAACAACGCACACCTACGCTTTGGAAAACAATAATATTGTTGTTATTACACATTTCGATTATCAGCCAGAGGAATGGGCGCCAGACTCGCCCGCCCGTGGCCAGTGACAGCGGCGCGTGGTTTATCAATTTTCCCGGCTAAAATATTGCTTTAATAACATTTTAATGAGTTGTTGCCCTCGAAGATATCAGAACAGTAATACCCGTTCCCTTTCCATCCAGATATAAATCAATTTCGAAAACTTTCCACAGGTGTCGTTCGGTTCTGGTGTAAATCCCCAGGCCGACTAGCATCTGTTGATGCACAAATGCAAAGTTCAGGACCAGCTGTTGATTTGTTTCCGTGTGAAAATTCCTAATCATCAGAAACGTGCACTGATAAGGCAAACGAAATTAAAATTATTAGCTAGAGCAGTGCCTGGAGCGTGCCTTTGGCATGGCCAGACGGCGAGGTCAGAAGGCTTTGGCGACACAAAGAAACAATCAAGAGATGCAGGACAAGAAGTACTGGACCACTGATTAACTGTGGCAGCCAAACGGATAACAAGAAATCAAATTAAATGCACCGTCAAAGTCTCCAAGTTGGTCCACTTGGCATGCGCTCAAATTGCGGACAAAACTTTTGTGGCTTAATGTCTGGCTCAGTCGAGAGAGCTTAAAAAGGGGAACTTTCAACTGTCGTTTTTTTTAAAGTTTTTTTTTTTGGATATTGGTCCTTTGTTGTTTTTTTAATTCTTACAAGATTAAAGATCAAAGTCTCTGCACATGTTAAGAACGTAAATCAAAAATTGTATGCACCTGGGCTGCAAATCCATAACTTTTTTCGGATCTCCGAATCGCTGGTTCGAACCAAAATTTACCAATGGTTAGGGTTTCAAAAATTTCAGGTTCTCGGTTTTTGGGAGAAGGTTTTGATTCGAACCTTGGTTCAGTCCATGCTGGATAAACCAAGGTTAATATAAAACAAGAAAGAAAGTCGGTCAAGCCCGACTATAACATACTCTGTACCAAGAAATTTTGTCTTTTGATCATAACTCGAAAACCGTTCATCCGATCTTCTTCATTCCTTTGGCGGATCGATAAGTTATTCTAATAACTAAATATGTCCAGAAGGAACAAGCCATCTATCTTCAAAACTGTGGGAGATTTTACGTTTTTTCTAAATTGCGGGGGCGGGAGGGGGCGTGGCCAAAATTGAAAATAAACTTGATCTGCCTGCAGACATAAGAAGCCCATACACGTCAAACCTCTATCTCTTACCATCTCTGAGATCTGTGCGTTCATACGGACAGACAGACAGACGGACAGACGGACATGGCTATATCGACTCGGCTGTTGATGCTGATCAAGAATATATATACTTTATGGGGTCGGAGATGCTTCCTTCTGGATGTTACATACTTTTGCACAAACTTATAATACTCTATGTACCTACGGTACAGAGTATAACAAATCAATACATTTATGTACAAACCAAATATTACTAAATTGTATAAGTTTATTTAATCCTATTTGTTCTAATAATCGCTTTTGACCTAAAATCTACCCAAATCGTATGGGAATCTGGTTGTTCTTGGGTTGAAAACGGCACACATTGATGAATTGAAAATTTAAAATATAATTTACTATTAAGTAAAATACCATTTCTTAGTTTTTGTTGAAAAATATTTCCAATGTTATGTTAAGCTTTTGTAAATCATTGAAAAAGCATGGGAGTCAAGGATCTTAAAAACCACAGGCTATTATGGATGGGGATATTGGAAGTAGTTCTGAATGCTTGTGTAGGTTTTCTTTAACAGATGGAATCGCTATACAGAAGGTCAAATTTTCCGATAGTTTAGGTTAAGAACAGGTTCGGGTTCAGCTTTTAATTCTAAAGAGGTTCGGGTCGCAGTAAAATAAAATTTGGAACTTCGGGCAGGTACCGGTTCGGTTCAAAACCGGTTTGCAGCCCTGGTATTCACAAATTCTTTAAGGTTATAAGCCCCCCTTTTTTCTCTTTCGCACTGACTTTCGGCGCTCGGCTACACAAGGACAATGAAACGAACACATTCGTATTCATTTCCACTCTTTAAAAAGAAGAAATAACAAAGAAACAAAACCAGTTACGCTTAATTTGGTTCTTTCTTAAATATTGGCTGAGCTAAGTGAGAGATGCAAAAAATGAAGTTGGACTTGGAAGACACTATGAACAAGTTAGAAAATCCGTTAAGCCAGACTATATATCCTCATCATATTATCAAATCATATTAAATTAAGATTATTTCGTTCTTAAAGTAAAAATATTAGTTTACTTTTATTACAAATCTTTTTTATACCCTTGCAAAGGGTATTATAATTTTGCCCAGAAGTTTGCAACGCATAGAAATATTCAGTTCCGACCCCATAAACTATATATATTCCTGATCAGGGTGACGAGCTTATTCAATTGAGCTTTGTCTGTCCGTCTGTCTGTTTCTACACGAACTAGTCTCTCAGTTTTAAAGCAATCGAGCTGAAATTTTGCACATAGTCTTCTTTTTGTTGCACACTACTAATATGTCGGAACCGACCGGTTTGGATGACTATATCTCATAGCTCCCATTGGAACAATCGGTCGGAAAACTAGTTTTAGTGAGAAAAACTTTTTTCTTTTCAGTGGAAACGTCTCCAAACTTTGTAATCGTATATTTTAATGTTTTTTTTATTAAAATCGGACAACTATATGGTATAGCTGCCATACAATAGATAGGTCTGAAAAACAGTCTTAGTTAGAAAAATGTTGTTGTTTTTAATGGTAGCATCCTGCAATTTTGTATTTAATTGTTTCACATGCTTTCACATAATTTTAGAAATTGTTGGCCAAATCGGATGACTATATCATATAGCTGCCATACGAACGATCGGTCGGAAAATGGGAAAAAAAGTATGTTTTGAAAATATGTAAGCGAGCACTTGCAAGGGTATAAAAACTTCGGCAAAGACGAAATTAGCTTAGCTTTCTCGTTTTAAAATGAGTTTTCCTTCCAACGCGCTGTAGAGCATTATTGCGCCCCCATTAAAGAAGGCCCTGATCGACTTAGTAGAGAGAAGAAGTCTGCTCAGACGTTAATTAAAAAAACCTAAGGGCCAGCGCATCCGTTCACAGTATTTTCACAAATTAACGGTTAGCCAATTCCGAATGGATTTAAGGAACACTTCAGGATGTCGCGGACTACGTTTGGGGCACTAAGTCCATTGGACACAAAAAACTTACAGGCGTGTTCCGGTTTTCACTTTCGACAAAATTTGTCGAATTCGAATTTGGTGAAGCGGTTGTTGTATAAAATTTATAAATTAAATCGGCATAAAACATTTCATTTTGAGTTCATCCTATTAAAAGGAAGTAAAAATTTTGAGGTTTGATACAGATTACCTTGATTGTTCACCAAAAAATGACACATGTATTAAATTCGAATTCACTAAAGTGAAAGCCGGAACATGACAGTTAGACTATTTCATTTGATATTTTCAGTCCCTTCTTGAAGTAGTCATCCACTGGAGAGCCAATTGCCAATGTGGTTCTTCAGAAAAAACTATTGTTGACAGTTTGGCGTTTTGTAAGCAATATCTGTTAGTCTTTAAGCCTCGTACTCTGCAAAACGAAAACTTTATGTTTTTTCAGTACTGATAACACAAATAAACGAGAGCGTAAGTTAAAGTCGGCCCGGCCCGACTTCGAAATACCCGTTACTCAAGGCAATTAGTGTTTAAAAACCTCATGCGGCTCAGATAAGTATGCAACGTTTTTTTAACTCTGCCATTTATTATCCGATCTTTATGAAAATTTGTGAGATTTTACATATTGGTCACATGCACTATACTGAGCTAGATAGCTTACAAATTGTAGGAGATATTCCACATTTTTTATTGCGGGGGCAGGAGGGGGCGCGGTCAAAATTTGAAACAAACTTGATCTGCCTGCAGACAATACTAGCTTACATCTAAAATTTGGTTGCTCTAGCTCTTCTAGTCTCTGAGATCTATGTGTTCATACAGACGGGCGAACGGACATGGCTATATCGACTCGGCTGTTGATGCTGATGAAGAATATATATACTTTAAGTCGGAGATGCTTTCTTCTGCCTGTTACATACATCTGCACGACTTATGTATACCCTTTTTACTCTACGAGTAACGGGTATAATTATCTTTGCTTTGCTTTGATGTTTGAAAGTGTTTCTTCTTTTGTGATGGATTGAGTCGAAAGGCTTAATGACTTTGAAAATTTCAGAAATCGAAGTCAGTAAGTCATTATATCTTTATCTTTAAGTTATGCTATTGAAAAGATCATCATCACATCATTAGTAGACTTTCTTTAATAACTTTTCAGTTTTTGGGTAATCTTTAGAAAACAACGATATTATCGATATGTCGATGTTTTTAAGACTCGCATTGATATTGAAAATTTAGATTTTTGATGTTTGAGAAACGTTTTCTTATCGCTAAGAAGTGACTTTATGCTATCTCCCAGAAGTAACGCTTGGAAGTGTCGCAGACCTGCCGCATCGCTTTCTTAACCTCCGCCATAAAAACTATTTGCTGTGGAATGACCCTGTTTTGATAAATTTTAAGTGTTGGAAAGTCGCTGCATCCTGTTTCCAAATTAGCTGCCCTTTACTATTCCGCTTGATTAACTCTCATGGCTTTCATTGCATTACTGAAAATAGTCAGTACAAAAGTCAAGAAATAACTTCTAATTTCATTTGTAAATACTACAGCAACAAGTTGTCTGCTCTTTCTGAATATTCTACCAGTTTGCGTGGTGTTGCATGATTTATACAGCTGACTTGAAGGAAACGTTGATGTTGACTTTTTTAACTTTACAAGTTGTCTTAGGCGGATGAGCCCGTTGGTAACTGTGCTGGTTAGTTTCACAGAGATGAGTTATTATTAATAATAAATTTAACAACTTTGGGAGTTCAACAGGGGCGGCTGACCCATTGGCCCAGTTTGCCCAAAATTAATTATAATGGCTGATAATCTAATTTGATTAAACAAATAAATATGCGCGCAAGCTGACGCAGCGCCAAGGGCCAAATGAAAATTAACTTTGACCAGCACTTGGGGAATTTACTTACCCAGTTTTGGAATGAGTATAAAGTGGTAAAGTTCACAAAAAGAATGCTTAATTCTGGTTGCACCTACTTTCACTTGTTCACTGCCAGCCAAGTTTTGACTGCTTAGAAGCGTTTTGCTAGTCGGTTGCTCGTTCTGTCGAATTGTCGTTGTATCTCGACTGCAGGTTTAAATTCTTGTGATGCCGCCAGACGGCAATGGGCCAGCTTTATAGCAGCAGGACCAAGCGGCAACGAGCGTGTTGGTGTATGAGTGTATAGGTTGTGCTCCGCCAGCCAATCAGAGCTGCGCAAAAATCCCGAACACTGCACGAAGCATTGGCAGCTGCCGCCTCAATGTATGCAGCAACATTTTCGTCGCCTAGCTGGTTGCGTAGGTGTAGTAGCAATCGCTATTTTGAACGCTCCTCTTTGAACCTTTGTGTTTGTGGCCAACGGTGACCGTTTGGTACTTTGGGGACATGAAATTAGCAACGGGCTCAGATTTATTTGCTCTGTAAAAGCGCGTCATGTGAGCAGATATGAATGAATGAAATGAACTGCTGCTGACGTAGTTGCCTAAAACTGCCGTGGGCTCCGTCAGCAACAACAACAGCTGCCCAATTCTGCTCTCCCCTGACGCATGTCAGAATCGTGGCTTTTGAATTGAACACGACTTGTGGGCGGAATTGGGCTGCAGCTGAAGAAGACCTTTGGACGATTAATTAAAAGATTAATGGAATAATCAAATCAACAAATCAGCATTTTTAGTTGAATGTTGTTTACAACTGTCCCACCTCCATCTCCAGCTGGTGTAATCAACACATAAGGGGGAAAATGCATACTTAACGCCCTCTGTTGCTACAGCAGTGGGTTATCACTTCAAAAACAAATTAACCGATAAGCAGCTGACGCTGCTCGAAGCAGCGATCAAAATATTTGACAACAAACACAAGCGATTAAACTCCCACCACTCAGTATGCTAGTTTTCATTAGAAGTGTGTTGTTATCTTCAGAAATCAACAGCTCAAGCCAAGCATTGCGAGCTTAATTCGCGCTGAAAATGTATTGACTGGGTCAAGCTAAGGTTTAAAGTCAAGTTCTTTATGACAGTGCCAAACAGGGCAATGTGAAACGAACATGAATGAAAGTCCGACCTAAAGCTGACCTCTTCAATGCTCATTGGCGCCACACTGATCGAGCAATGCAAGAAATACAGATCCGACCAGCATAAGGTCCTTTTTGTAGACTTCGCCAAAGCCATCGACAGCGTAAGCAGAGAGTGCAGAGAGGCAGGGGGGGCAGCAAAGAAAAGGAATAACGGATCCTCTAAGCATCCGCAACAAACCACCGATTGAGCAAGCTTAACAATTTGCTTCCCCTGCAGCTCTACGTTTCTGTGTCTCTGTGTTAAATTCATGTCTGAAACTTATATAAAGGATGGCATGAATTTAGTACTAGCCTTTATTATTATTAAAGTCAAACCTCCTCGTACTAACAAAAACAATTGACTATATAACGGGTGCGCCATATAAAGTGTCGGTATGGCAACACTGAATAAATATAAAAACAAACAACCGATTGCTATATGTTGATCTTGTTCCTTTAATTTGGTCCTGTACAATTTATTTCGACTACTTTTTGAACACAACATCAATCAAGTGGCCGCCTTTATTGGCCACAACAAAATGTGCCCTTTTTGCGGCATTTTCCATCACTTTTTCGAGCGTCTCAGTCGATAAAGTGGCGATTTCGGCACGAATGTTGGCCCTAAGCTCTTCAATGATCTGTGGATCGCTGGCGTAAACCTTGCTTTTTAAATAGCCCCACAAAAAGAAGTCTGGGGCGGTCAAATCTGGAGATCTGGGTGGCCAGTCAATATCGCCTCTTTTTGATACCAGGCGTCCATGTCACTTTTTGGTCGTGTAAAGGTATTTCATGGATGCGGTGTGGATTTTCCGTGCCCCATATACGACAATTTTGCTTATTAACACCACCAGAAGACGTGAAATGGGCCTCATCGGTCATCAAAATTTGATAGCACAATTGAACAATTATTTTCGATGAACAGCGTCACTATTTCGGCACGTTGTTTTGGTGTGAAGCGTTCCATGGTCAAAATTGTACTAGATTGATGTTTCCAAAACATGTCTAACAAAAGCAATCGGTTGGTAAATGTCAAAGTTATTCAGTGTTGCCATACCGACACTTTATATGGCGCACCCTGTACAGCACCAAAGGGGCCAGAGTTGAGTTTCTTTCAATCGCTTGGCTTGTGTGGCGTACCGCTGCACCACAGCCCCCGGTCTCCTAGTACTTCAATTATGTACGTCCGGAATTGAACGACGTCTGACATTGTTTGGAATTGATTAAAGTCTGGATATCACGAATTTGTTCTCTGTGTACACAACAAGGTTCGGATTCGCTCTTTGCTTACAGCTCTCGACAGCCAGCTATTGCTCTCAGCTTATAGCACTCGGCTCTTGGCTCTGAGCTGAGGGCCCCAGGTCCATAGAGCGGCTCTCGGCTCATAAGCCATAGCCAGTGTTTGGAAGTACCTAGGTATTTGTACCTAGGTACATACCTAGATACAAATTTTGTGTATCAAAAGATAAGGTAAATACCTTACCTAGGTATTTTATTTGTTGGGTACCTTTTACCTTACCTAGTTCCAAATTTTCATTTACCTTGTCAATAGGTAAGGTATAAGGTACTTTTTCGTAAGTGTCTTTTTTTGCGCCCACGGATCGATATCAATTACTGTTTTGCGTCATTTCTACGCTATTGGTTTTTTGAGGATTTTCGGTCACACTTAATTTGGTGGCTCGTTCGCGCAATTCCAAGAAAACACTCAAAGATAGAGGAGATAGAAAAACGGACAGAGCCGCGGCAACGTTGCAACGTTTAGGCCCATTTTCTCAACTTGACAGGCAGTTTAACCGAATTTGAGTGTCTCATGATGTATGTGGCGTAACCGGAGGAACAAACTTAAACGCTGCTCATCCACCGGTCAACTTTAACCGCGAGCTCAGCCCCGATGAAATTATCGATATTCTTATCGATTTACAAACAGCTGGCCGCTCACTTACTTTGTTTATTGTTATATTTGCTGCACAACAAAATGTTTATGAATAATCGAATTTTTTAGCTCCACGCAATGGAAATGCAATTCGATGAGACAGAACATCGAATTTTTGTCAACTTTTACGCAAAACAATGACCAGCAACAACCAATTGCATTAAAAAACAAACAAACCAAACCGAGTCAGCTGTGTACTCGTTGGTTTAGTCAAACAGTATGGTCACACTGAAGCAGCGATAGGCATTTGCCGATATCAGGCGAAAATGCTGCTGAGAAAAGCAAATGACTTAACCGCTCGTCATCTTGACGAACAAATCTGACCGGTGGTTGGCTAACCGGAACCTTTGAGAAATCGGGCCTTAATCTCGTAAAAGTTAAACTTTATTATTGTTAACAACGACTGATCAGTCACTTAACACTGAAGGGAATAAAGATTTGTCGTTGATCTTAAATGCAACATTTTTTAACAGGAGTGGCAAATGCCTGCTTTGTGTAAACAAAATTTAAATTGAAGTGCATTCCAAATAAAACCAACTTAATTGTAAAGAGTTTTAAAGATTGTCTCGTAGAAGAAATAACGGAAAATTTGGGAACTGTTGTCAATGAGAGTTCAAATTCAAAGGATTCTGAAGACTTTTTCGATTCCAATAATGTAACATTGGACGAAACTGAGAGTTGTTTTGAAAATTATAATATTGAAATGGAAGTCTTAACTTATCTTGCCGATAATAGCAAATCTCTAAGTTCCTTACTTAAGTATAAAAATATTTGTAATGTTTTTATAAGTATAATACCATTTTGCCTAGCACTGCTCCAGTTGAAAGAATTTTTAGCTGTGGAGGCTAAATACTTACTCCAAAAAGAAACCGACTAGGTGACGAAATCTTCGAAACTCTTGTAATGTTAAAAAAGTGTAAAAGTATATAAGAAACAATTTAAAAATATATCGTCAAATGAAATCAAAATGTTCCATTTTCAAATCTTCTTTTTTTCAATGTATGATTCTATCAATATTTGTAATGAACTAGAGTGCTTATGTTTTAATTTTAATAATAAAATGGATGAACCATGCTTTTAAATTTAAAAGTACCTTTTTTGTACCTGTACCTTTACCTAGGTACTGAAAATTCTGGATACCTTTTACCTAACCTAGGTATATTTTTTAACATTTACCTTGTACCTTACCTAGGTAAAAAAAAATGAGTACTTTTCATTGGCCATACCTCTCGGTACTCGGGAACCGTTAAAAAAGGCTATAGAAACCAAATGTTATTGAATTCAAAATGCACAATTACAATGAAATGTTTTGTACTCACTCATCGCCAACCAGCTGTAAGTATGAGTAGAGAGATTAGAAAGTATAGCTTGAAGCCTGCAGAACTAAACTTTATTTTTGCATTCCCCTTGCAACCTGCTCGGATGTCTATTTGGGAACAATGCAAAGATGAACCAAGTAAGAACCCTTTCAAGCCAAATGAATAGCTACCGGAATGCTTACTGGTCTTTTTGGGAGCTGCCTGCAGAAAAGTTCAATGCTTTGAATATGCTTTTGTCTCTGGCGTTTAAAACCATTGATGGGATTTCAGTTTCCGGAAATTTCATGCCAGCCTGTTTCAGTCAATTGAATTGGTCCAATGTTAGCTACTCTGGTATAAATTGGCTGGAATGTGTTTAATGGCATACGCATGCAATTTGTTGGCCTAGCATTTGTCTGGGTCATGGTGGCAGGTGAAAATAGCATTCGATCCTTGCCCTAAGGAAGCAAATGCAAATTGCGAATTGTTGTATACGAAGCAACCGGAGCTCAACTGAGATTTTCCAAAGGGCACAATTGTGAGTTCCAACCCATCACACAGATCGCATTTGACTGCCAGTCCTATAATGAACTAGCCGCTCACAACAAAGACCTTCACTTGTTTTGATTTAGTTGAGGACTTGCACTAATGTTATGCATGCCTTATTGTTGACACACTCCAGTGGGGCTGGTCATGATGTTTGGCTGGGGGTACTCCCATTTTCTGCTGCAGCCTCTCGGCCGAATTTGGGAAATTGTAAAATGCATTGTTCGGCATTTGAAAATGTGAGCTTTTCACCCCGAAATCAAATATGAGAAAATATTTTTTTTATTTGTCAACCAGCCATGCTCGGTTTGATTCTGGAATAATTTATCAGGAAACCTGAAGGGACAACAAAAAGCTATCGAAGGGCAAAAAAGGGACAACATTGTAAGCAGGCGGTTAGAAAATATGCAAAATCTGCTGTCTATTGATAAGTGAAATAATTCGAAGATTGGTATAGTTTTTGGACGGTAACTTGCAAAAGCGCGATGATATCAAAAATGAGTCATACAATTAAGAGCACAATTTTCTATATTTTGTGGTTTTTTACAATTTTTTGAACTTGGTTTAAAAGAGAATTTCTCATACTTCTTGCATAATTTGCATATTCAAATCGTTATATTGGTTTCTAAGGAATCTAAACCAAACTTAGTTTTTTCTTGTTCGTTATTTAATTAAGTTTATGCAAACCTCTCTTGCTGTGGCAAATCGGACCATTTATTTGATCTCAGCACTCGAAAATACAATAGGAACGTTTGCTATCTTCTCTGGCCATTTTTCTTGTAATCTTTTGTAATCCACAGGGTTTGGAATTGCTCTTTGCTTGCAGCTCTCGAGAGCCAGCCCTTGCTCTCAGCTCATAGCACTCGGCTCTTGGCTTTGAGCTGAGAGTCCACTCTCGACCACTCGCACTTATACTTGCTTGGTTGGGGACGTTCCTTCAACGGGGAATCGTACGCCTATCTCTCCCCTGAAGGGGGACGTAACATTTTCTTCAACGAATATTCTCCGCAGCTACTGCTGCACGCGTTCTCACAAAAACCACCACACATATTGCCATACACCCAGTTTACCCAAACATTCGCCACAAACTAAAATTAATGCAAAATTGTTTTCATACCCTTGCAAAGGGTATTATAATTTTGCCCAGAAGTTTGCAACGCATAGAATATTCATTTCTGACCCCCATAAACTATATATATTCTTGATCAGGGTGACGAGCTGAGTCGATTGAGCTTTGTCCGTCCGTCTGTCTGTTTCTACGCGAACTCAGTTTTAAAGCTATCGAGCTGAAATTTTGCACAGAGTTTTCTTTTAGCTGCACACTACTAATATGTCGGAACCGGCCGGATTGGATGACTATATGTCATAGCTCTCATAGGAACAATCGGTGGGAAAACTTGTTTTAGTGAGGAAATCTTTTTTCTTTTCAATGGAAACGTCTCCAAACTTAGTATTCATATGTTTTCTATGCCTTTTTATAATTTTGCCAAGTTTGATGAAAATCGGACAACAATATGGTATAGCTGCCACACAAAAGATAGGTCTGTAAAACAGTCTTAGTAAGAAAAACTTTTTGTTTTTAATGGTAGCATCCTGCAATGTTGTGTTTGTTGGTTTCACAAGCCTTCGCCCAATTCTACCAATTTTTGTGCAAATCGGATGACCATATTATATAGCTCCCATACAAACGATCGGTCGGAAAATGAGTCGTTGCGGAAAACAAATTATTTTTGAAAATATTTAAGCGTGCACTTGCAACGGTATAAAAACATCGGTACTGACGAAGTTAGCTTAGCTTTTTCGTTTTTTCGTCGACTTTATGCCAAAAATTTTGCACATCCATTCCAGTGCGCAATGATATGCAGTCTAGAACAGCGATGTTCACCCATAGCCCCCTGGGGCCGAACCCTTTCGGCAATTCACGCCGAATGCTTGCCGAAGTAATGCAGCCTCTCTTCTTGAACATCGCTGGTCTAGAACAGTTTTAATTTGCATTAGCTAACTGAACTATACAAATACAGTGAATATCGCTTATATGCAAAAGCAATAATGCCGCAATATTTTTGCTTATAAGCGATATTTGCATATAAGCGGATATCGGTAATATGCAAGTCATTTGCTTGCAAGCAATCTATCGGTAAGCAAAAAAATTGCATATAAGAAATTAGTTATTCATGTTCATTTTATTTTGATGACAGAAAGTAACGTTTTTAATTTATGTGTTATTTAACTATTACATACACTCAACAAAAAATCAATCAGAAACGGGATTAAAAACGGGGTGATCCCGGATATTCTTGAGCTGATCCCGGAAAAAGATTGATTTTACTTCCACTTTTTTTTTTTGATGCCGAAAAACAGGATCACTTCAAGCATGCCCCAGGATCACCCCGTTTTCAATCCCGAATTCTGAATTTTTTTTCTGTGTAATGACAACTTAAAAAATCTGTTAGAATATGTCGCGACATTGTTGCAGCTATTATTACAGAGTCATGTGTTTAACTATCGATGAAAAGCCAATCGATAGTTCAATATACTGCAACAATGCTGGAAAATTTGCTTACAACCGATTAAAATAGTATGCAGAAATTTTAATTTTGCTGAAAAAAGGTTACGTACATGCGATATTTGCTTATAAGCGATTTGCATACAAGCAATTAAATTCTCATATTAAATTTGCGCATAAGGCTCTCTAGTGTGGAATTTTTGCATATAAGCGGTATTTGCATACAAGCGGTTAGTCATATAACCGATATTTACTGTATTGAATTAAGCGCCTGATGTGCGCACTCGCTTGCTACACGCATTGTGTTTGCATTTTGATGAGCTTAAAGCTCAGCCTTAAGTTCAGCTGTCAGTTCATCTTACAGCCGCTAGTGGGCGCGCGCCCTTAACGGGACACCCATGATGCAATAAGAGAGGTGAGGTGGCATCAGTGTGAGTTCTCCGCAAAGTACCTTCACGTTCAGTGCTGCGCGTACTTTTGAAGCGTTACGCTTTTGGCAAAATTACGCATCACACTCATAACGCCCCACCTTGTATTGTTGCATCATGGGGACACCTATATATTTTAGCTGCTCTATTACAATAATGCGCAAGTAGATCCAAATCGAATCCCATTGAAACTTTAACAAAACTAAATTAAGTCCCCCTAACAACTCGTTAAGTCCTCTTTAAATCCCAAATTTTACAATCTGTGCAAAAAAATGGATAAATATAGCTTTGCTTTTTGATTTTCTCATGTTGACCCATACATAATACAATTACATTAAGTGGCTGCAAAAGTTGACTCAATTTATATGCACTTCCGATCAATTTCCTGGCTGCAGAGTCCATTTTAATGCCATGTTGCGAGCCGACTCGTTGTCATTATTATATTTTGTACGCTTCCAATTTGTCCAATTCACTTATTGGCTTACTCCACATACAAGCGCCACTTTTGGTTATCTGCACGCATTTTCCTGGGCCTTTGCATTCGCTTTTGGAATTTTGGCGACCAATCTTTGCCATACTTCCGTCTGGTGCGCTTTGTCAAGTTGTCTCCGTCGAGTCGCAGTCGGTGTTATGCAACCAATTGCAAATTGCAGTTTTACTTCTTGTTCGTCGGGTCCCCGCAAGTTTTTGTTGGCAGCAACAGCGGCTGGCGATTGAGCAAAAGCTTATGCCACATATTCTGTGGCACTTTTTTTTTAAAATTATGGCAATTGTTGAGTGAGAAACAGCAAGCGACTGAGGTAATCACTTACTTTAAGTCTTTCTGGCTACCGTACCCCGGCAAGGCACGAATTCAAACTCAAAATAAACAACAAGAAATAAAAGCAAACACAAATCTACCAACAGCAACCATAATGTGTTTCAAACTTTCTTTTTATGCGCCACTTTTGGCTGCCATTTCTTTGGCCAAACATTCGTTCGTTCGTCAGCCGCTTCATTGATTTTCATTTACACCGCCAACAGAGACGCCGCGCAGCTGCCCGGACTGGTAATTGTTGCAATTTAACAACCCGCCGGATGAGGTAACAGCCCCACCACAAGCTGTCTGCCACCATTGACCGAAAGAGCGCCAGGGTTTTAAGAGAACCCTCTTCATCGGCGACTCTTTTGTTAGCCCATTTGCATACCAATTAATTTAAATGCTAAACATATGCGACTCGATTGTTTCGCCTGGTGTAAGTTTAATAAATATTTGGACAAATTTTATTTAGTTTTAACCGGCACTTTGCGCAAGACTTTGACAGGTAAAAACGCTTTCACTGACCCCTGGATGAAACTGGCACCTGCAACTGCAACACAAAATGCAGCGCTCGATTATGTAAGCCGGGTCAGATTTTGGCTGTTGCTCCGTATTATATCGCCAAATCTCAAGCAGCGGCATGCGATTTTCTAGTTTCGCTCGTCACGTTGACGGAAATGTGTAAATTAATGAGTATATGAAAAAGTTTTCACCATCCCAACCCAACGGCAACAAATTGTTGTTAAACTAACGCTTGGAGTTCATTGCGGTTGAGTTTCTAAATCTTCAATTTGGTTGTAAACTGTCATGATCGATAAGCAGCTCAAGAGTTCAACACACCATGTGAGCAATTGAGGTTGTTGTTGCTGATGATGTTGCGGCTGTGGCTAATGTGACGTTAAGTCTCTGTTATTTGTACTCATGATGGGCGCTTTAAGCCTCATAACGGCTTCGCCTTATGTCTTAATTAAGCTGCATCAAATGCCGTGAACAATTTTTAAATAATAGCAACACAGTGGGCGAAGCGGGAAATATGTTTAATTTAGTTTTATTATATTTAATGGAGAAGCTAGAAGCTGATAAGTAACTTGAAGGTTTGATAAAGCTTATCTTGACATAAGCTCAGTCAGCTTACTCATCTCAACAAGCCTAAAGCAAATTATACCAAGGCTGCAAATCGATTTTGAACCGAACCGTTTTGAAACTGGAATTCCGACTTTAATTTTACTGTGAACCGAACACTTAACCAAACCTCTTTGAAAACAAAAGCTGAACCCGAACCTGTTTTGAACCCACAATTTCGGTTCGGTTCAAATTATTGATTTGATATATTTGATCTTCTGCCTAGCGACTTTATCGGTTAAATGGTTAGTTAAGTGCGACTGGCTCCAAAAATGGGCAGGAAATACAAAGTCTAGAAAAACGTTTAGAATTACTTATAAAACTGTATTTTAAGCTCCTCGACTCTAAATCTTTTTGAGTACTTCTCAAAAAGCAAGAGTCTAACATTACATTCGTAATATTTTTCTACGATTTGTGTAGTTCTTAGGTCGAATGCGATTTTTAGCATGGACTGGACTGAACCAAGGTTCGGACCAAAACCTTCTCCCGAAAACCTCAAACCTTTGAATTTATAAACCTTAACCATGGCTTTATTTTGGTTCAAACCAGTGAACAGGCCTGAATTATACAAAATAAAAAGATCAGAGCTATTTTAGAATTAATTTTTTTCTTTTGTTTTAGGTTTTTAAACCTAAAGTTTTATTAACTTCAAACTAAATAATCGAAAATTAATATTGAATTTTATTAAGAAAATGGGACGATTTCAAGGGATAAGATCTTATCTATAACACTCAGAAAAATAATAGAGAATTTCATACTTGAATAAAGAATGTTTTAAATGTCCATGATACTTCAATACTTGAACCAAGTACGAATGATTCTCAAATCAAGTGAAACAATTCTGGAGTCAAAATCATAATCAAAAACTTCAATCAAGAGCTCAACAGTTTTAAAAGTAAAGGCGCTCTGAATAGAATTTTCAAGCAACAAAAACAACATTTGGTTTGTTTTTCTTTTGTACTTAAACCTTTAGAAAAGGAATTGTCAAATTATTTTGCAAATTTTAGCTGGCATGTGGGGTTGTACAAAGCAGCAGCAGTCCTTGCCTGCCAAAAACCAAAAACCAAGGACCAATCTAAGAACTATCTGCTTGATAGTTTTCCCACACAGCCTTCTCCCACAATAAACGAAACAGTGAGAGCAAACTCCCCTAGCCCCTAGCACCAAAATGAGAACGAATTTACCTCGATTTTGAGAGCACAATTCTTGAAAATTTGAGAACGAATTAATTTGTTTTCCAATTTCCTTCGTATTTAAGTTATTCGTTCTGGTTTTTTTTCTGGTTAAAGTGTAATACAAGTTTGGTTTAAAATCCACGACTGTTTCGTAGGCTTACCGGACCCCAATCCAATTCATATTTCAAGAGCTTATGCAGTGGCCGGGTGTGGTGCAGCGGGTAGTGTGTGTACCTTCAGTGCAAATATATGCAAGCAGCAGCATATTGCTCTAATCAAGTATTTCCCAAAATACAGAAAAATAATTTAGATATGAACTTCCCAGATTTCTCCTAGATTCGCTAATGCAATAAATTTCGACGAACTAATTTTTAACAAAAAAAAGAACAAAGCAACTAATTTTAAATTGTTGTTGGATTGAAATATGGAAGCCCTTACTTTTGAATCTGTGGAGGTCTTGAGAAAAGCTTCTAGTTCTAGTGAGACGCTTTTTGATTTAAAAGAAAACACCTCCGAACTTTGTATTTCTTAGTTAGTTATGCTTTCCCATGATTCCACTAGTGTTTGGTCGAAATCGGAATCCATATATGTAGTACAGCTGTCAAAGAAAAGTAGTCAGTGAAGTCCAGTGAAAATGTCCTTCAAATTATTTACAAAAACGTGCTGGTATACAAACTTCGGTCGGGCCGAAGTTAACTTTGCTCTATATTGCAAACTTGAATTGGCACTTGATTCAAGAATTTGTCTAAGTAATTTGAGATTGTTCCTTACATGAATTAAGTATAGAAGATCTTGGATCAGCAAAGACCTGATCAAATTAGCATAATTGTATCAAGAATCTATAAATCTATTATGGTCAATTGCGTTTTATCACTAAAAATGAGCCTTGCAAGCCCGACTATAACATACTCTGTACCAAGAAACAGTCTTTTGATCATAAGTCAAAAACCGTTCATCTGATCTTCTTCATTCCTTTGGCGGATCGATAAGTTATCCTGATAACTAAATATGTCCAGAAAGAACAAGCCATCTATTTTCAAAACTGTGGGAGATATGACGTTTTTTTATAAATTGCGGGGGCGGGAGGGGGCGTGGCCACAATTGAAAATAAACTTGATCTGCCTGCAGACATAAGAAACATATGTCCCATACATGTCAAACCTCTATCTCTTACCATCTCTGAGATCTGTGCGATCATACGGACAGGCAGACGGACAGACGGACATGACTCGGCTGTTGATGCTGATCAAGAATATATACTTTATAGGATCGGAGATGCTTCCTTCTAGATGTTACATATTTTTGCACAAACTTATAATACTCTATGTACCTACGGTACAGAGTATAAAAAGATTCCTTCACCCACAAATCCAAATTAAGTAACCGTTTAATATCAAAATAAAAATGCGTTTAAGCAATTTAAGCGCCATTTGACATTTTTAATAACTTTACTTAGTACCTAACATTTCTACGGTTCTGGTAATGGGTTAGTATGACGAGCCGAGCTCATGAACATACACATAGTAATTTACTGGTACTCACATACTTGGGCATTATTCAGGTTTTTAATTTTGGCCATTACCAGCCAGTACTCTTTAAGATTCCTACTCACAAGTTCGTTGCCTTTCTAGGCATGTTTTTTTTTTGGTACCCACCTAAACTTAAGCAATCGCATATTCTCTCTGGGACTTGCTTTACGCTCAACAGTTTTAAAGCTCTCCATGGTCTGGCGTTTGGTGTGCTCGCCGCGCGTTTTCAGTTTCGTTCATGACTTCGTAGCGTTAGGCAGCCAACACAACATTTTGTTGCTCGTTTCGTAATACGCGCGCGCCTTAGACATAAAAGTAAAATTAAATTGTAAGCCCAATTACGTGTTTTGGCTGTGTGCGTTTTCGTTTCTATCGTTTGCCGAACAGCTGTTAAAGCTCCAGCGACTGCCACTAAGTATGAAGTTCGTTGCCTAAGTCTTTTGTTTTCTTCTGCATCGCGCAAATTTCTGTGTGTAAGAAACCAAACAAAGTGTGCGAAACGAAATAAACAAGATATTTACTAGCAAAAAGCACAGTCGAAACCAGTTGTGCAACTACGATTCGAATATATTCACATCCATTGACTAGTTGCCTTCGTGCAGTGAACGACAGTGCCGGCTGTGTGATTCCCTTTCGTTAAGCTTGATTGTAATGGCGCCCAAGAAGGAGTCAACCTTGAGCCAGCAGCAGCAGCAGCAGCAACAGCAGCAGCCTGTTATGGATTTTGAGAGGATAAAGCGGCATTTTAGCTGGTCGGATCCGAGTGCCATGTGAGTCATAGTTTTAGTTGCATACAAGTTTTAACCAACCCAAGAAGAGGTGCTTGGCAGAAGCAGAGTGCTTTGTTTTGTTGTGATTTTCCCAGGGACAAAGCCTCCACTCAAGCGCTTACTTGTATACTTCAAATTGATTTCCGCCAATAATTTGGGCCAATAGTTCTTGAAGTGAATGACACATGCCTGAGGCCACTCTGCGAGGGTTAATGCAGTGAAATGCAACTTCATTCGGTCGATTAGTCCAAAATGTAGACACTTTCGATGAGCTCACTGATGATGATTCACTTAGGCAAATATTTGTATGGCAAATTTAGCTGTTTATTTGTCTGCATAAATTTCACGTCATGCTTATTAGGCGCTGTGTGTTTTAATTGCATTTATATTCACATGCTAAGTGCAGCCACCGCAAGTGACGAGTGAAATTTGTGCAATTATATAAATGTTGGATTCACGCAATACGCTTAGCTAACGACGCGAAATTGTATTGTACAGGGTGTAAAAATAGAATCCAGGGTTGCCCGCGCTTTAATCTGCCTGGCTGAGTCTTCGCACTTGGCTACTAATTTTGTTAATTGCGAATTTCAATAATTTCACTTACAAATAATGGCTTTTTAAGCGAATTAAGGTCCATCATCATCATCGGAGCTGATTGTATTATAAAACATCCGGCACAAGGTGTGAAAAACTACTTGGCCATAATTCAATACAATTGTGGCCAACGTTTGTTGCCAATCTCGCGTTTTTTGTATGCAAATATATTTCCTTAATTATGCAGCGCTGCCTTAGTTTGGTTTATGGGGCATGACATAATATAAACACAAACTTCGAAAATATATTGTTACAGTTTTATGATTGGGGGGGGCCTATGGCCATTTGATCGCTGATTTGGCATACATTTCCGCCTGAACTAGTTTAACTTTCTGTGTTTTCTGGCTAACCCTTTTTGGCGTGCTGTTAATTATTTGATTTGCTGTTGATTTGCAGTCAAAGCACATTGCACATGGGCTTAATGTAAATTCTAACTGCTACACAATTAAAATGCCAGAAGCATGAAATGAGTTATAGAAACCAATTCTGTATAAGGCAAAGAAACTGCGCACTGCATTTAGCTTAAAGTCAACCGAATGTATTTGCTTAACCAATTCACAATATCGCAACAGAGCTGTAAATTTCGACATAAATTGTCAATGTAATTACTTGTGTCACTTTAGCGATCATTATGAATCTGTATAGAAACGATTTTGGACCGAGCTCGACTCTGTTTCAAACAACTTTGAACCGGTTATATGCCCATTCTAGCAGAATTCACACCAAATTTAGCATTGAGCGACTTTTGAAATAAATTAACATTTTAAAATAAGGTTAAACACGTGTTTAATTCGTTTTGTTTAACGAAAAGTTAATAAAAGGATTTTAGTTTAAGATCTCAAGTATAAAAGCTTACATACTAGAGATCTTGAACTAACTAAAAACTTTTTAAAGAATTCTGAATGGAGTGCTTACAACAATGAGTGCCTAGAAATTCATTTAAGGACATAGAGTAGAGTTTATTGAAAGTTAGTTGATAGGAGGAAAATCTGCTCATCTGCAGGCAGATCAAGTTAATTAACAAATTCATATCTCTTATAGTTTTTAAGAAAGAGAAGCAGGCAAAAAATAATTTTGCTAAAACGCCAAAAAACCTTGGGCCTTCACTCGGATTCGAACTCAGGACTCTGGAAACTCCGCATACGTAGTCGATATCTCAACGCAGATGACTGTCGATGCCATGCGTGACAGTACGACAAAACACAGTATAGAATTGAGCCAGGCGAGAAATCGCAGTACAAAGTTCACCTAAGCACTCAGAAAGCAGTAAGCGATGACAGATGACAGAATTCTTGCTTTTTCGGAAGATGTCACATGTACATCCCCCCCCCATCGAAGCATTAATAATACAAAATGGTCTAAGTGTTTGTAACACATAGTAGGAAGCATTTCCGTCCACGAGAAGTATATATATTCTTGATCAGCATGACGAGCTGAGTTCATGTAGCCTTGTCCGTCTGTCCGTCCGTCTGTTTCTAAGCTATCTCCTTTGCACGAAGTCTTCTGGTAGAAAGAATGACTATGACATATAGCTGCCATAGGAACGATCGGTCGAAAACTATTTCTAGTGAAAAAAACTTTTTTGTTTTCAATGGAAACGCCTCCAAACTTTCAATTTCTCAGTTTGCTATGCATTCCCATGATTCCACCAAGTTTGGTCGAAATCGGACATCTACATGGTATATGGTATAGTTGTCATAGAAAAGTAGAGACGTAAAACTAGTCTTGGTGAGAAAAACTGGTAAATAAAGTCATTCAAATTAGTTAGAAAAGCCTGCTGCAAGGGTTTACGAACTATTTTTGAATGCTAAAATGTAACATTAAAAGATTATTTAAGAAACATTAGGCTGCCTTTACATTGTTCGACACATAAGACATGATAATCTAGTGGGCCTGCGGTTTCGAATTTGAATTTGAAGAGATTTTTATTTGCATTTCAAACAACTAAGATGTAAGGCTACTAGTTAGACTGTCATGTCTCATGTGTCGAGCTGTGTTAAGGCAGCCTCAAGACAAAGCTGCCCCTATCTTTTTGAAAAGCTGGCTACGCCTTTGTTCCAACCCCTTCTTCTTTTTTGAGGTTTGCAACCCTGCGTTATATGATCGGCTACTAAAGTAAGCGAATTAAAATTGACTGATCAAAGTTAAGGATGTTTAAGGTAACACTGGGCGACACCAAAATGATTCAAATTTCAGACAAGGATATTCTTGTAGGATTTTCATCTTTGAACTCGAATCACTTAGAGATTTTAAGAAAAATTGTATCAAAAAATCCTGCTTTCATCAAGTGTAGAGAGTAGGGCCGAGGTGCTAGAAGTGTCTTATTGGGCTTAAATTAAAGCTTGAGCTGTCAACCATATAATTCAAATCGAAAAAATCTTGAATCAATTCCAACTTTTCTTGTAGCACAATTTTAAATGTGCTCTCGCATTCTACGCAATGCCACACAGAAAAAAAAGATCACGATATTTAGTATCAATTGGGTATTTTTCAGTATCGAATCGGCCTTCATCTGAAGAATACCCAGTTGATATGATCGAAAATATCACTCGTACATTTCGAACATATCAATGTGAAATTTTTCAGATCAACAATCTGATATTTGTTAATATCCCTGATATATTTTTATAGTATCAATGCAGTATTTTCACAATACCTGTACGACATGGCTGAAATATTTAATATATAATATATTTTTATAATATCAAAGGGTTTTTATTAAATTACCAATGGTGTATTTAATAATATCAAAGCTATATTTTTGTCAAAAATGTTTTTGAATAATAATTAGTGACTTTAGTTGGCTCGGGGTCCCGAAAAGTTGCGTTTGTTCACAACTGTAAACAACTTATGCATTTATATACACCAAAAAGAGCTGGTTGCCTACACAGTACTGTTTCATGAATCTCCCGATTCAACCTTCAGTAGGCTTTTCGCTGATGACTGTCGCTGTTTGAATGTCTTTCCATGCGCTCACCGCTTTAAGCAGTTGGGAATTGCAATCAGCAATGAAAGCAAAATCAGACAAATAGGTAGAGTATTCGCTGTCTCGCAAGCTGCGGCAGAGTCATGAACATTGTTTTTGCCCTTTTTCGAGTTGGACTATAGCTGTCTCTCTTTGTTTTAAGAAACTCTGTTTGTCTCTTTCTCAGATTTTCGATGTCTACTTTGATCTGAAATCACGTCACTAGGGTATTTTTCATATCACTGTGAGAATTTCGCTTATTAATATAATATTTTTAGTATCAATGTAATACAACAGCATCATATTGATATTAAATAGTAACTCTTGGATATTTAAAAATTGATATTTTTGAAATTATATTGGAAGATCATTTGTTTTGATTTATTTTGGTCACAGTATGTTTTCTTTTTTGCAAGCTGTTTTTCTTCTAAAGTAACAAATTTTTGAGTTCTTGGATCCGAAAATACACAACTCAAAATTTCTCCTAATATGTATACAATAAATACTTCTTTTTATCACTTAAACTGCACCCTTCTTGATTTTTCATATGAGAAAATGTCTTTCACCTCCCGCTTGAATTCGGTTTGGACTTCCCAGATATTGCAAAAAGCGGTTCAATTTGAAACGTGTTTTCAGCCGTGAAATAAAGTCAATTAAAGCGAATCGAAAATCTCTAGAGATCTCCGGAACACCCCCAATTGTAAAGCTGTTCACGGAATCTCTGTCTAAAGGCTTAGGATGTTCAATTAATACTTTATTGTTTCGTTGAATTACAGCTTTTATTATACCCTTTAAGGGTAAATTGAAATTGTCCAGATGTTTGTAACGCATAGAAGAAAGCATTTTCGACCACTTATATATATATATTCTTGATCAGCATGACGAGCTGAGTCGATATAGCCGTGTCCGTCTGTCCGTGTGTTTCTATGCTATCTCCTCCGTCAGTTTTAAAGCTATCGCAACCCAACTTTGCACGTAGTCTTCTGGTACAAATACGCTGCACATTCGTCGGAACCGGCCGGATCGGATGACATTAACATATCGCTGCCCTAGAAATGATCGGTCGAAAAACTAGTTATAGCGAGATAATCCTTTTTTGTTTTCAATACAATCGTCTCCAAACACCTTATTTACTAGTTTTCAATGCTTCTTCACGATTCTGTTAAGTTTGGTCGAAATCGGACATCTATATACTATAGCTACCATCGAAAAGTAAGGTTCGAAAAATAGTCTTAAGAGGAAAAACTTTTAAAACTTTTTTTAAACGTCTTTAAAATTGGCATATATTTATTTTATAAGCTTTCACACAATTCTTCAAAGATTTGTCAAAATCGGATGACTATAGGTTATAGCTGCCATAGGAATAATCGGTCGAGAAACTAGTTTTAGTGAGAAAAACTTTTTTGTTTTCAAAGACAACGCCTCCAAACTTTGTATTTCTTGGTTCGCTATGTTTTCCAATGATTTCACTAATTTTAGTCGAAATCGGACATTTATATAGTATAGCTGTCATAGAAAAGTAGTCTTTGTGAGAAAAACTTGTTTGTTTTCAATAGAAATGTCCTTCAAATTAGTTAGAAAATCGTGCTGCAAGGGTATATAAACTTCGGCCAAGCCGAAGTTAACTTTCCTCTATTTTTCTGATTTTAATATGGTTATCTGTTGCTTGATCTGAGCTTTAAATTTTTAAAATGAACGTTTTCTTCTTTGTGGTATGGTGGTATTATTTAGTGTATTTGCTTAAAGCTTCATTTAGAGCTTACGAACTAGTTTCATAGCAATGAGCTTAAGCTATAAAAAAGCTTATCTAATACTTAAGCCCGCAAAAACTTGAATAAACAGAGCTTTGATTTCCCTGTTAACTGAATGCTATGAAACTCAATTTATTACAGAATATTAATAAAATATACAGAGACATCTTTACCCAAGTCTTGTATTGTCAAGGTTACTAGCCCTAAGCATCAAAAATATAATTTTTGTATCTAGAATTTGGTGGCCCTATAGCGTATCCCAGCTAGCTAAGTGACAAGACGGTTTCTTATAAATATGTAGCTTAAGAGAGTAAAATGCCAACCTGCTCTAATTGGTTCCAAAGATCATACTTCAAGTCGTTGAGAAATTAAAGCAAATTGCTATAATCGGTCCAAAACAACAACAACGACAAGGTGCTTCGAGAGAACATGAAATCACTAGAACATTTTGTTTCATATTCTTTTTTGATGCCCAACGTCAGCACTTTGCGCTGAACTCTGAGTTAGGGTGGCCATTTGGGTCCATTAAGCTTAATAGATATTCTCCTGTGTGTTTGTTTAGTGCGTTTGCCCTGGAAGGCCATGGAAATTACTGAGAAATGATCGGTCTAACCCCCCAGATTAATGAATGCGTGACAATAAAAGATTTATTTCCGCCTCATAAATGTACAACCTTTGTAATCAGTGATCAGATTTAAGATTGTTCACTCGTCTGAACTCAATTCTGTTACATTTGCAGCAATATCACGTAGTCTTTGAAAGAATTTCCTATATCAAGAGAGCCTGTCACATAAATTTATGCCGATTCTTTGTCATTTTTCGTTGTTTGTTTGCACAATGACTTCACCTGGTACTTTCACTGTTCGCCTCTGCAAGAAGCCTTGTGCATTGTCTTAGAGACAACTAACCAAACTGTTGTCTATTTGCTCAGAGCATTAACAGCAATTTGGGCCGTCTGCTAATTGGCTCGAAATATCGTCGAAAAGGTGGCCAACAAAACTATGTACAACATTGCACAATATGCGACCAATCAAGTTGGCCAAAAATTTGACTCAACTGCGTTGCTTTGTGTGTGCCAAAAGCACTTTTTTCCGGAGATAATTATGGATTAATTTAAACGAAATGCTGAGTCTAGTCCGATCACGCTCGACTAGCTTTTCGGTTTTCATTTTTGCCCATTTGCCGGCTTACAAAAGGCCTTGACACATTTGGAATTAGCCAAATCTTCACAAAAGACATAAATAAAGTCAAATCTGAAATGGACCACCAACCTGCAAGACGAATAATGCCAAATGATTACATTTTTGGTTGAGTTTTTGTTTTTACGAGCCTCTAATTGCTTGCATTTGCCTGGCCAAACTTGAGCACTCGCACTCGGACTTGGACTGAGCCATAAGAATTGCATAATATTTGGCAAACAGCAATAACAACTAGCACAACCGGACCGCTTCGCGTTTTTAAGACACAGCCAAAGAGCTTTGCAGCTGCTGCTCAAGCTTTTTGGTCGTCGGTGGCAACTGCAATATAATTAAGCAAACGCCAGGCTGGAGATGTACATACTTGGCTCGTGAGCACGAAGTGCACTAGCTTTAAGATTTATAAAAGGTCTCGTGTTATGAGAAGGTGCTAACTCAATCAGCAATTTCTTAGGCAATGGGGCAAATGATGTTGTTTTTCGCAAAAATATTGGCAAATGATAAAGTCACAGAAAAATAGTGGAGCCAACTACCAGTACATGTAGTTTTTATTTCATTTGAGTGTGCCCCTACCTTTTTGTCAGATAAATACCATGATACAATGAATAGAAGGTAGTGCAATGAGAAGCTTGTCAAAAAAAAAATGTTCACTGTGACGTCACAGGCACACAGTTTTGTGTCGGGTATTCATGCACGAATATCTGTGTTGGATCACGTTTGCGTCTTGATGCACCGTGACATGTTGACATTCGCCTCACGGCTGCAACTCTAGTTAAGAGACCAAACATTTTCCGACAGAGTTATCAACTTAAAGTTAAGTCATTTACATATAGGACTAGGATGTATTTATTTAAGATCTTCTATCTAAGAAATTTGAGTTAGATCGAACACACAATATGGAAATGGTGCAGATATTGAGGAACCAGCCAAGTGGTTGACACTAGGCATGTGTATTTGTGTTGGTCTTAACCTGAGGTTTTCTTTCGTAACTGCGCTCAAAATATCTCTATTCTGACAAACATTTTTAATATTTTTTTATACCCTTGCGGAGGATATATTGAAATTGTCCAGATTTTTGTAACGCATTTCCGACCACATAAAGTATATATATTATGGAGCTGAGACGAGCTGAGTTGATTTAACCTTACCCTTCTGTCAGTCCGTCTGTTTCTATGCTATCTCCTCCGTCAGTTTTAAGCAGGGATGCAAACCACTCGAAAATTAGTACTGGTTCGGTTCAGTGGTTCACACAATTTCTGAGCCGCCGGTTCGGTTCATTACATGGTTTTTGGAGCTAACTGAACCGCTGTTTCGGTTCGGTTCAGTGGTTCTCAAGGGCACATTAAGAAATGTGACTTTTCGAACACTTTTGAAATTTAATTCTTCTAATTCATTTAAATATCTTTAAAATCATTAGCTTATTATGTCGGACTTCCAGAATTCGTCTATAAGTTCCTAGAAGAGTGTCCTTCGAAAAGAGAGAATGTCGGCTAGAAAGGAATACGTTCCATGCATCTTACATACAAACCCTATTCATCATATTATACGGAAAAAACTTTCCTGTTTAAGATTAAATTAAGGTAAAGAAGATTATATTAAAAATATTGTCTACTAGAGGACAAAGACAGATTTATGACAGGACTATTAAGAGGTGGGCCATTGCAGAAGACTTACAGTGTTACAAGTTGTAAAATTTGTGTCAAGCCATTCTATGTAGAGGGTCGAACGAAATGTATAAAACTTATCTTCGGGAAACGATTCCAATTCCCACATTAATTAAAACGAGAGCGAAAGTTAAAGTTCGACTTCGAAATACCCGTGGCTCAAGGCAATTAGTGTTTAATAACCTCATGCGGCTCAGATAAGTATGCTACGTTTTTTTAACTCTGCCATTTATTATCCGATCTTTATGAAAATTTGTGAGATTGTACATATTGGCCACATCCACTATACTGCAAAATCTGAGCTCGATAGCTTACAAATTGTAGGAGATATTCAACATTTTTTATTGCGGGGCGGGAGGGGGCGTGGCCAAAATTTGAAACAAACTTGATCTGCCTGCAGACAATTATAGCTTACATCTAAAATTTGGTTGCTCTAGCTCTAGTCTCTGAGATCTAGGTGTTCATACGGACGGATGGCTATATCGACTCGGCTGTTGATGCTGATAAAGAATATATATACTTCATGATATCGGAAATGCTTCTTTCTGCCTGTTACATACATTTGCACGACTTTAGTATAGCCTTTTTACTCTACGAGTAACGGGTATATAAATTGGCTAGGGGAAAGCGATTTTGGTTAAAGCTCGTCGGAGAGCTAAGTCGGTTCGGTTCAGCAATTCTGATAGGAAGCCGGTTCGGTACACTGGCAGGAATAAGCGGTTCGGTTCGGTTCAGAACCGGTTTGCGTTCTTGGTTTTAAAGCTATCGCGACAAAACTTTGCACGAAGTCTTCTGGTAAAAATACGCTGCACATTTGTCGGAACCGGTCGGATCGGAGGACTATAACTTTTTTGTTCTCAATGTTTATGTTTCTTCATGATTCTGACAAGTTTGGTCCAAATCAAACATCTATATAGTATAGCTCCCATACAAAGGTAGGGTTAGATAGTCTTAGTAAGAAGTCTTAAAAAGTAAGAAAAACTTTTTTTTTCAATATGAACCTCTTTAAAATTGGCATATATTTTATTATTATTATTATTTGAAAAAATTGATACACAATTGCAAATTGTGTCCAATTGGAAAGCCATAGCAACGTGGGCCTTAGGCTGGTGATGATTATTTATGGGTATTATACAATAGGTGGCTTATATTTAAGTTTTGAAAGTTTCTGGAACATTTCTTGGTTATATAAAAAGGTGTACATTGATTTATTCTTATCTGTAAGCTATTTTTAATATTGTGGTATAAGTTTATGGATTTAAGGAAGTTTAGGGTTTGGGTGGAATTGTGGTGTGCGAATGGTTCTCGTCGGGATTGACCTAGATGTAGGGTTCTTTGGGTAATGAATTTGGGCCATTCTAAAACTATATGTATGTATAATAGTGAAGGCAGTGTTGCAGTGCTGGCAGATGGGAGCCGCGGTTTTGTCAAAAATATACTTGTGTGTTGCTAGAGTATGGCCTAGGCGTATTCTTGAGAATTTTATGGCGTCAAGACGCGAGTGAGTATGTTTTTCTGTTTGTACTCTTGAGAGTTGGTGCCATTGGGATTGATAGTTTTGTAGCGCAGCGAAGTGTTGCTATATAAGGTGTTCTTGTAGTTAAGAGAAATTTGCTTTATGTGTTTCCGTAGGTCGTTGATATTGAAATTTTGTTCGACAATTAGGGGAAATGTATGGGCATTTTTTGCTGTTTGATCGGCCATTTCGTTGCCGGGGATGTTGCAGTGCCCGGGTACCCATATTAGTACGAATTTATTGTATTTGGTATGTAGAAGTTTTCTTATAGCAGTGGGATAAAAGTCGGTATTGTTGTAGTTGGCTATTGCTTTGAGGGCGGATAAGGAGTCAGTGCATATTGCGAACTTTCCTCTTTTATTGATCGCAAATTTGCAGGCATTCCAGATGGCGGTGGCATATATTTATTTTACATGCTTTACCACAATTCTTTAAAGTTTTGTCAAAATCGGATGACAATAGGTTAAAGATGTCATAGGAATGATCGGTCGAGAAACTAGTTTTAATAAGAAAAACTTTTTTGTTTTCAAAGAAAACTCCTCCAAACTTTGAATTTCTTAGTTTGCTATGCTTTTCCATGATTCCACTAAGTTTGGTCGAAATCGGACATCTATATAGTATAGCTGTCATACAAAAGTAGAGTCAGAAAAGTTGTCGTGGTGAGAAAAACCTGTTTGATTTCAGTGGAAATTTCGTTCCAAAAATGTGCTGCAAGGGTATACAACATTCCTCTATTTTTGTATTATCCATTTCAGCAAATCGTTTAAAATTTATTACCTGATCGTTTTAATTTTCAGATATAATACATAGATCCTGGTTAAACAAATATAAGTTTTTAATTTGAAACCGATCCGATCTTTAAAATTTTAGGAGTGATACAACAATTTTTGTCGTAGGGAGGAAACGGGCTTGGGAACAATATGAAATATACTTAATCTGCATGCTGGGACATACATCGATGTTGCAAACGATGTGACGATGTTTTAAAGGAGCTTGGATATGATAGAGCAGGTTTTTCGACGTTTGTCAGTTGTATAATAAAATATGAGAACTTGTGGTTTCGTTGAATGTGAAACCTACCCAAAATCGGTATATAGCTTTCTAAGCCGAAACCTTGGAAGGTCGAAAACGTGGTCCGGTTCGATGGACTTAAAAAAGAGCCGCTTTTCAGCCTTAGCATTTACACACTATTTTGATCTTGGGGCACCCGACTGCATAGCAAGTCAGATTCGAAAGATCTGTCAAAATTGGCCCATGCGTCTTACATTTCCTTTCATTATCATTGATTGCATTGGGTTAGCCCTTGTCTCTATCTTCTTTGTTTCAAGCCTGCACATCACGCAATCATCGCTATGCCAAACGTAAGAGCCATACAAGAAATAGGTGATTAGGACACAGCAGTGCGAAAACAAGTTTCGAGCGAAAGGGAAAAACATTTTTATCGTAAAGTGCAATGCAATGTGAGATTGAAATGGCCGCTTAAATGCAATTAATTTTAAGTCAGGCTCAATCTTTCACAGCTTCCCAGCCAGCTTCCTCGTCACAATTGCGACCTTGTGCCCATTTCCAGCACTACGAAACCGAAAAGAAAAAAAGAAGGAAAAAAAATGAAATTGTCTGTATGAATGAGTGAGCTGTGCTGGGCTGGGAATGGCGGCGGAGGCTGCGGCTGGGCAATAAATCCGATGAGGTAAACAATACACAAAATGTAGATTTCGAATGCGCCCGTCATAAAACAAAACAAAACAAAGCCAAGAAAGTGAAGAAGTGGTAAATTGATGCCAGGGCAAAAAGCATAATGTTGTCAACCAATTTCTTTAGCTGTTTGACATTTGTCGCTGGCTGCACTGGTCAGTGGAAGTCAACAAACTTAGCCAAGGCGTTGCTCCAAAAGCTCGTCTCAAGACTCAAGACTTAGAAAAAACTGCAAGACTTTGTAATTCAATGGAGGAGCAAATGTGTGTTGGCGGTGTTGTTGGCGGTGGGCGGTGTATCAACGCATTAGTATGAACTAAAACAGCAACAGTTACGAAACGGTCAACATGAAGGTCTTTCCAAAGGCTTACTGCACAAGTTAATACCACATGAGCTGGCAGCTTAGTTTATATATTTTGTATTTTTTGTAAATTAGCTGGAATCTACAGGGTTGTCCATATTCGACGGACCCATCTGGCAACGCCATAACTTTTGACAGAGATGTCAGATCGCTTAATGACATACCGCGTTTGAAGCGTCAGTCCAAGTTCCCCACAAATCGGCCATCCTACATCGCATTCGCCCCGAATGCGTCGTCGTCATCTTCGTCGTTATATGGCATCCATGGTTTCATATATTCAGCGCAGGTACTAGTCTTCTTCGGACCTTCACTGAATTGGGCATCTTTAACTACGTCATAGGTATCGTTGGGTTTTACTCGTGTGACTTGGTATGGACCCAGGTATTTTGTCTTTAACTTAAGTCCACCACCTAGCTGCGTTCTTTTAATGGCAACTAGATCGCCAACTTTATACACTAATGCTGGTCTTCTTCGTAAATTGTAGCTCTTTCGGTTTTCGTTTTGGATATTTAAGATGTGCTGCTTCGCTTGCTTTCGTAGTTCGTCTCGGCCGTCATTGAAGAGTGTTATCATTTCGTCTTGAACCATTTCTCGTAGCTTTAGGTCAGAATTCAAACGCATCTTTGTTCCAGTTAGTAACTCGAACGGTGTTGATTTTGTGCTTCTGCAGAACGTTGAATTTATAGTTTGCTGTACGCTGCTAACAAACTTGTACCATTTGCTCGGGTCGTCCATTGAAAGTTTTGCCAAAACTGCTATGATCGTCGAATTCAACCTTTCGACTTGGCCATTGGCCCGTGGTAGGCCCGTCGTAACTGCGTGATGTTTGACGTCTTCGCTGCTGCAGTAATTCTTGAATTCTTCGGATGTGAAAGCAGACCCTTTGTCAGAAATGATTTGGACTGGATTTCCAAACACCTTGCTCTGTTCTTCAAGTCTTGAAATTACATCTTTAGCGGACGTCGTTTTTGTCGGATATAGCCAGCAAAATTTGGTGAAACTGTCTATAACTGCCAGTATATGCTTATATTGTTTATGCGTTGACTCCAGAGGGCCTAGAAAGTCGATATGGTACGTCTGCAATGGCTGCTCGTCCTTGGGTAACGGATGAAGTTCACCTTCCTTTTTTCCTTGTTTTCGGTTGGACACAATGCATGGTATACAGCAACTGATGTGTTTTTGAACCTTTTCTTCCAGTTTTGGTATGTAAAATTCTTTGGTTATAACATCTTTCGTCTTCTTGGTGGAAAAATGACCGCGCTCGTGTGTTTTCTGAATAATTTCTCTTTGCAACCCTACAGGAACGACAATAAGTTCGTTGTCACCCACCAACTTATGCAATAGACCGGACTTCATGAAAAAACCGTTGTGTATTGTCTTCTCTGCTAGAATGTCTATAATCGCTTTCAATTCGTCATCTTGTGACTGCACGTATTTGAGTTTGCTGTGTATGCTGTCCTCATGGATCATCATCATAGGGTAACGGCTGAGTGCGTCGGCGTGGCGGATACGGGTACCGGCTCTGTGCTCTACATCATAGTGGAATTCCTGCAAAAGAAGGATCCATCGAGCAACTCGTGTGCACAAATCTTTCTTTGCGAGTGTCTTAGCAAGAGCATTACAGTCAGTTATGAGTTTAAAATGCAAACCTAGCAAATAAACACGAAATTTCCTCAAGGCTTCTATGACTGCTAAGATTTCGAGTTCGTAGCTTGTGAACTTTCTTTCGGCTTCGGATGTCTTCTTGCTCATATAATAGACTGGGTGCCACTGGCTATCATCAGGGGATTTCTGCAGGAGAACTGCCCCAAATTCGTCAATAGATGCGTCCGTATGCAGTTCTGTTTCGTGTTGCTGGTGAAAGATCTTTAGAACTGGCTTTTGAGTAATGAGCGTCTTCAAATTGTTGACCGAAGCTAGTTCTTTTTCGCCAAACTGTATCTTTGCATCTTGCTTCGTCATGTCAGAGAGTGGTTTAGCGATTTGCGAAAAATTTGCGATAAATTTTCGAAAATACCCTACTAAGCCAAGAAAACTTTGGAGCTGCTTTAAGTTACAGGGGATCGGAAAATTTGTAACTGCCTGCGTCTTGGATGGGGATGGACTTATACGTTGATTCTCGATTATGTGACCCAAGTACTCGATTCTGGTTTTAAGAAACTTACATTTCTTTAAGTTTATTATGAGTCCATATTCTTCGCAGCGATTTAAAACCTCTATTAAGTTGGTCACAGCTTCGTCTTCAGTCTGTGCGTTAGGTCTCTAAATATGGCGTTTATATGACGTTGGAAAACGCTTGGAGAGTTGGAAAGACCAAATGGAACCCTTAAAAACTGGAACTGTCCACTGTGAGTGACAAACGATGTGTATTTGCGACTATCTTCCTCTACGCTCACATGAAAGAATCCATTTTTTAGGTCAATTGAGCTAAAAATTCGTGCATTCTGGAGTCTGTCAAGCTGATCTTCAATTAAAGGCAACGGGAAGTGATCCCGAATAATCACTTTGTTGATGGGCCTGTAGTCAACACACATGCGGTGTGTTTCATCTCGTTTTTTAACTAGCACAACTTGACTACTGTACTCGGATTCAGATTCCTCTATAATGCCGTCTTTAAGCCATTGATCAGTTTGATTCTCACTTATACAACGTTCCGCGTATGAATACCTGCGTGGTCGTGCGTGTATTGGTGTGTCATCCTTTAAAACCAAACGCATTTTAATATTTGTTGACTTTGTGCTTACCGGATTATAGGTTTTAATACAGCTGATGACTTTCTCTTTTGCTTTAGCGCTTGCATTTACATTAATGTCAGTATTCAAATTCTCACAATCTTCAATGTCAATTTTCATTATAGAACTTACGTCACTTTCTGAAACATGTGGCTTTGTTATT
>JAWNNO010002063.1:0-15135 GCA_035044985.1 Lordiphosa fenestrarum
AACACAATTTGTTATAATTTTCGATCTACTTTATGACCTATATAAGGTGGTTCGTGTGTAAATCTTTAAATGGTACTTCATCTCGCAGTTTTTTGGCTGAGGAGTACCATCTCCTAGGGACAAGCAATAGCCCATTATGCCATCATAAATTTCGTTTTTAATAAAACTCTACCGTGCGATTTTAAAGATATTAAAGAATTTAGGTTTGACTCCCCCTGGAAATACCTTAATCAATTGTACGATTAACGCTATTTTTTGATATTAGGTTCCAAAGACCCTGCCCGTGTTTGCTCAATTTTTTCAGATTCTCCTCTTGAACGATTCAAAATTAATTTAAAATTTTTGTCGCTTTGTGTTGCTAGTACAAATGCACCCACAGAACGCGAACGAAAGTCACACCGTAAGAAAAATACGAAAAGTGAAGGTGCCTTGAGAATTTTGTGAAATTTAAATAAATCAAAAAACAAAAGATCCCCGTTTACAAGTGCAATTTTGTTCAACAGTACAACATCGCTTATTTTAGATTCTGATTTGCTGCCTGATTTATAAAACTGAATTATTGCACCGGTAAGTTTAAATTCTTATGGAATAGTTAAAATCTTCTTCACAATTTCATTTAAAATAGATATGCCTTTGATAAAAACAAGGAGTGTGTGGTTTGTGGGCACGGTAGAGTTTTATTAAGAACTAAATTTATGATGGCATAATGGGCTACTGCATGTCCCTAGGACATGTCCCTCAGCCAAAAAACCGCGAGATGAAGTACCATTTAAAGTTTTACACACGACCACCTTATATAGGTCATAAAGTAGATCGAAAATTATAACAAATTGTGTTTTCGGATTCACCAACGAAGCCGCGTCTTCCGAAAAATCTGAAAAAAAAATCTCAAAAATACTTTACTCTATAAGCTTGCAGAAAATGCTTGTGCAAACAAAAAAAAATTTTGTTGGGACACCCTATTATATATGTTCTTGATCAGCATCAACAGCCGAGTCATGTCCGTCTGTCCTTATGAACTCAGAGATGGTAAGAGCTAGAGGTTTGACATGTATGGGACATATGCTTCTTATGCTGCAGGCAGATCAAGTTTATTTTCAATTTTGGCTACGCCCCCTCCCGCCCCCTGAAATTAAAAAAAAAACGTAATTTCTCCCACAGTTTTAAAGATAGATGGTTCGTTCCTTCTAGACATATTTAATAATCAAAACAAATGATAGTCCGCCAAAGAAATAGTGGAGATCGGATGAACGGTTGTCGAGTTATGATCAAAAGACTATTCGCTGCTGCAGCGCAGTTTCAGCTGCTACTGCAGCATCAAAATCTATGCTGAGCGTATAATTTGGGTTGGTACAGAGTATGTTATAGTCGGGCTTGACCGACATTCTTTCTTGTTTTAAAACAGAAAATGTCGTTGATACGATATAATATCCTGCCCCTGAAATTTGATAAAATGCCATATCTCCCACAAATTTATAAAAAAAAGCTTCGTGCCTTCTGGACATATTTAGGTTAAGTTAGGTAGTTCCGGCTGACCCCAGATGGGGTCACACTTAGACCTTAGGGTCCTTAATGAGGCCGGGTGATTATTTGGGTACGTTTGAATTAGAAATCCAGGAGGATTTTTGACGTTTTGGCAAATGCCAATAATTGTTTTGGGGGCCTCTTTGCCGCTTCCTCCAAAGAAGAGAACCGTGGAGTGTGCAGAATTATTAATCTTGTCGTGGCAATTGCTGGGCAGCTGCCAATGAGATGTTCTAGAGTTTCTGCGACTCCAGGCTCCATACATTTCCTGCAGGTGTCCTCTGTCGTCATGCCTAGCTTTGTCGCATGAACGGCTGCTAGGCAGTGTCCCGCTAGTATGCCAATGAGCAGCCTGCAGTCTCTTCTCTGGAGCTGTAGCATATAGTGCGTAAGTTTTATGTCTCTTGTCTTGCACATAATTTTAGAGATTCTGTATCCGCTGGTGTTTTCCCACCTTAGTTCTGCTTCTTTCTCTTTCTCTGCTATCTCCTCCATCTTGCTGCTTAGCGTCTGTACGGAGATAGGTATGTTTAGTGTTTGTTCTTGGCCCAGTATGATTCTTGCTTTTTCTGGTCCCAATAGTGCTGATGTGCATATTGAGTTGATCTTTAGGATAATGTAGTCCGTGCTACTATTGATCTCTCTACCAACTATGCTGTGTCCATAGCTTTGTAGCGCGATGGTGCCGGCCGCATAAAGACGTTGAGCGGTGTTTTGTGCCAGAAGGCATGCTTGGATGTCCATAGGGTTGACACCTAAGATGTGTTCTAATGCTTTGGTTGGAGTGGACCTCAGCGCCCTTCTTCATTAGCTTTAGGTATGTGGGTTTCTCCATGGATTGCCACCATACCAGTATACCATATAGCAGAATCGGTCGTATTACTGAAATGAAAAGCCAGTGCATCGGACTTGGTGATAGGCCCCAAGTGCTACTCAGCATCTTCTGGGATGCATATAGTGTTTGGTGTTAGTGTTATTCCATTTATCTTTGGTGGAATCCATGGCGGTACCTTGTATCTCTTGGTAAAGAGAATGAGGTCCGTCTTCTCCGCATTAATACTAAGTCCGGCTTCTGTGGCCCATTTTAGTATCTCTTTGAGTGTAAAGTCCATGATTGAGCTGAGAGTCAATGGACATTTTCCCACGATAATTATGCTTATGTCGTCGGCATATGCAGTTATCTTGGGTGCCTTCCTAAGGAATTTCGTTAGCAGTTCGTTAACCACAAGGTTCCATAGAACTCAGCTGTAAACTCATTCGCAGTAATCCGGTAGAAAGTCCAGTCGAGTACTTGTTCGTTGAGGTAACAAACAGAAGCTTGAGCATTCAAACTTTGATTGGATGTATATACAGACCTCATCAAACGACTGAATTTCAAGAGTTAATACATGTTGTGTCCGAGATTTCTATGTCGTATCCCAATGTTATTTTGTCTGGTGATCTAAACAGCAACATGCTCAGCGAAAAACTTATTCTGTCCGAAATGGAATCATTAGGCTTATCCTTGGCAAATAGTTCTGAGCCCACTCATTTTACTAGCAATAGCAGAACCCTGTTAGATATATTCCTTGTTAGTGATCTAAGTAAAATCAATCTTTATGACCAGGTGTCAGCCACAGCTTTCTCTAAACATGACATGATTTTCCTGACTTATGAAATTCCGGTGGAATACGTAAACCAGACAATTAATTATAGGGACTTTAAATCTATTAACTACGATATATTACTGACTGAATTTGACAACTGTGACTGGGCTTCTATTTATGACTCGACGACTGCTCAGAATCAACTTATGATCTTAAATTCAAATATTTCATATCTATTTGACACATGTGTTCCATTAAAGTCAAAAATACTAAAACCAAAACATCAGTCATGGTTTAGTACGCAAATTAAAAAACAAATTCATATTCGGGACTCTGCATTTAAACGATGGAAACGGTATAGAACTGATGAGATGCACAATATTTTTAAACGGCTCAGAGCGAAAGCTACGAGCATGATTGCAAAAGCTAAACGAGACTATTTTAATGCAAAATTCGGCAATGCAACAACCTCTGGCCAAATATGGAAAGAATTAAAGAGTCTTGGTGTAGGTAAAGTCGTCTCACAACCTAAATCTGACCTTGATGTTGAAGACTTAAATAAGAGATTTGTTCTAGCAAATGTACCTGAACCAGCGCAAAACTTGTACCTAAACTCTATACCCATCTGTGATAATAGTTTAAGTTTTGTCTGTGTTAGTCAATGTGATGTACTTGAGTGTATATTAAAAGTTAAGTCTAATGCGGAAGGGCTTGATGGAGTGAACCCAAAATTCCTAAAAATACTTTTACCAAGGCTGCTTGGTTACGTTACCCATATTATGAACACCGTGTTTACAACCTCAGATTTTCCTGCCTGCTGGAAAGTTGCAAAAATTCTTCCCATACCGAAATCCAAAAACGAGTTCAGGCCAATCTCTATCTTGCCATTCCTCTCCAAAGTGTTTGAGAAATTAATGGTATCCCAGATGCAAACATTTCTAAACGAAAATTCAATGCTCAGCGACAAACAATCAGGTTTTAAGAAGGGAAAAAGTTGCACAACAGCGATCTTAAAAATAGTTGAAGACATTCGTAGACAGGTAGATGATAGTAATGTTACTTGCTTAACATTATTAGATTACAGCAAAGCGTTTGACACAGTAAATCATAAAATATTATGTACTAAACTAAGTAAAATGTATAATTTTTCGCCAAACGCAACATGTCTAATCGAAACTTATCTTAGTAATAGGAAACAGGCAGTAGTTACGGAAACACGCGTTTCCGGGTTTTTGCCTCTTTCACGAGGTGTTCCCCAAGGCTCAGTCCTTGGACCGTTATTGTTTTCTTTGTATATTAATGATCTCCCTGAATGTCTGTGTGATTGTAATGTCCATCTTTATGCTGATGATGTACAACTATATGTTAGTCGTCCTTTACTAGAGCTTAATGAGTGTATTAAAATTACGAATGATGAAATTTTGAAAATTAGCAACTGGGCGAAATCAAATGGATTGTGTCTAAACCCAAATAAGTCAACTTGCTTGCTTATCTACAAAAAGCCTTTGAACGTCAGTGATCTTCCAAGAGTCGTTGTCAACAACACTGAAATAGCATATGCTGAGCAAGCCACAAACCTTGGTATCCAATTTAACTCCACTCTCACATGGAGTAACCATGTTGCAAAAGCTACTGGGAAAATATTCGGAACTATAAGACAGCTGTCTCTAACGCAAAAACTCATCCCTCTAAATCTTAGACTTTTAGTTGCACGATCATGTCTAATTCCAACCCTTTTTTATGGAATTGAAATTTTTGGTTCCTGTGATGCTGGTAGCATGCAGAAACTAAAAGTGGCGTTCAATTCCATTGCAAGATATGCATTTAATCGGGATCGAAGAGATCATATTACTAGTTACGCAAATAAAATTTTTGACTTAAGCCTGGAATATTGGATAAAACTCAGAATATTAATACTGCTACATAAGATTTTAACTACTAGAGAGCCTAACTATTTATTTGAAAATTTACAGCTTGTGTCATCAAGAAGGACCAACAATCTAGTTTGCAAACGTGTTAAACTCGCGAGCCAAGACAAACAATTCTTTATACAGGCAGTTCGCTATTGGAATGATCTACCGCATGGTATTAAGAGCATTAGGAGCGCAACGCATTTCAAAGATAAATTATTTGAGCATTTACAGGCACACTTTAATTCCATCTCAATTTAATTTAATTTAATTTAGGGCCGTTTTCCACATAAATCTTTTAATTTAATTTATTCCACAAAATTATAAAAATAATCAAATTTAGTTTTAAGTTTTATTATGATGTAATTAATTAATTAATTGAATGTAACACCTTTTTGTGACCAATGACTTAATTTATAAGCTATATGTCTCGTGTCATTGGGATATTAAATAAAATAAATAAAAAATAAAAAAAAAGAAGGGGTGACAGTACTCCGACTTGAGGCGTGCCGCCGTGTGCCTCCTTCGTCATGGTTGTGGTACCCCACTCGGCTTGTACTCTTTTGCAGCTCAGCAGGTTGTATATCCACGAGTCCAAAGCCTTATGTATTGATACAGCTCTTAGGCTGCATATTATCGCCTCCTTGGAGACGTTGTTGAATGCACCGGGTATTTCAAGGAATGCTCCCAAGGCATACTCTTTATGGTACATTGCTTTCTCGATGGATGGCTACTCGGGAGTGTTTCAGCAGTGTCTACGTTGCCGTTGGGATGTTATGTGTGTTGGTTGTTCAGGTCCTAAAGCGTATCTAGGCTCGGTGCCTATCGTGCAGCCCGTGGAAGAGCGCAAGTAGTTCTTCCATTGCTGCTTTCTGTCCAGTGACCTTCGTCCGTTTTTAGTTGACTCTGCATAGGTGGCTGCTTTGAAAGCAGCTTCCTGAGTCTGGCTGCTTCCGAGACCTTCTCTATGCTGGAGCAGAAGGTTCTCCATGAGTGTTGCTTTGCCTTCCTTACTTCTTTTTTGAATAAGCGAAGTTTTATCTTGTACTCTTCCCAGATGATCACTTCATCCGCTTGTTTGGTGAGTTTGAAGCATTCCTGAACGTCCTTCATCTGCTCTTTCATTTCTGGGGTCCACCAGGGGGGTCTGGTTCTCCTTTTTGTAACTGTGAGCCTACACGAGGTTTTGTATGCTTCGATGAGATTGACAGTGAGCGTCTTCACGGACTTCTCAATATCTTCCACCGAGCAGATGGGCGTTGACGTCGGCAGTTTTGATTCCACTGTCTTAAGGTACTTCACCCAGTCGGTATTCCGGGGGTTCCTATAGACGTTTCTAGTTTGACAATAGTCGAATTGTATCTTGAACTGGATGTACTTGTGGTCGGAGAAGGAGGGTTTATGAAGAACCCTCCATTCTGACGCCTGAGTACTGTTCCCTATGGTCATGATTAAGTCTAGGACGTTGGCCGAGGTTGGTCCCACATATGTGGGTACGTCTCCAACGTTTTCTACACTTAGACTGGTTTGTATAATAAAATGTAAGAGAGACTCACCTCTGTCGTTGATGTCCGGGCTGCCCCACACAATGTGGTGTGCGTTGGCGTCCGTTCCGATGACGAGGGGTTGCTTCTTGTAGCTTGCCTCCGCCGTCAGTCTTCCGAGTTCAGCTGGTGGTGCCTCTCGCTCATGCGCCATGTAGCAGGACGCCATAAGAATTGGCTCGTCCCTGCCACCCTCCATGGCCACAACAGTGAGGTCGTCCTTGCTGTAATTAGTCATAGATGCCTTTTACTACTTACTGGGGTGGGGTAAAAGTGTTGTAGTTTTGTGACTTTAGTCCGGAGACCTTGTTTCCCGCCGCTATCCAAGGTTCCTGAACTAAAGCCACATCTGCGGGCCCTTCCTCCAAGGTTAAAAGAAGCTCCGCCGAAGCGATCTTGCTCTTATGCAAGTTGACCTGAGGACCTTCAACTGCACGACTGATGTCCGCATCCTCCGGTCCCGATGGGTCAGCCTGCAAGATTGTCTCGCCATCCTCGTCTTATTCCGCAGTCTGTACTGCCCCGTAATATCGAGGCTGCTGGCTTTTTTCGACCATTATATCGATGCCGAGGTCGTTCTCCACCTCTCCAGCCTCCAGTGTGTGCTGATTAGTGTTCTCGGGGTGGCGTTTCTTGAGACGTAGGTGCACGATACCTACTCCCCATGCCATCGTCCCGAATCTTGGATAGAGCAAATCCTCGGCCTCCTTGTTGATCTGGAGGAGTGAGAGCCACTTTGTACTGGGCTTTCGCTTGCATGACCTCTTGTGTACAACTGTCCTGGCTTGCTCCAACCACGACATACGTGTGACCGCTGGCGACGCGAAGTGGGGATCTCTCCCCACCGTGCCCGCCGGTGGTAGCAGTCACGCCTTCCACCGACGTTTGGGCTGATATCCCAGACCGAGTTGGGTTTTTTGTTTGGTCCATTGTTAATGTACCTATAGTAGTTAATTTTTATTTGTGGGAACCACCCATAGCATTTTATACCTGATGCCAGGCACCTCTAACCATTTCTTTGGCTCAACTCTACCCAATATTGTGCTGTTGTGGTTGTGTTGGCCATCACCTAAGCTGGACACTGCATTTCCCAGGTGTAAGACGAACAAGAGACACTAGGTATTATCCACTTTAAGCCGAAGTACATACAGTGTCCATTGCCCAGCCGACACCATCGTGGAGGGTTCAGTTAAAGGGTTTTTGTCAGCCCTGGACATATTTATTAATCAGTATTATTTATTGATCAGCCAATGGAATAATGAAGATCAGATGAGCGGAACAAAAATAAAAAAATTTAGGAAAGTTAAACATGGCTCGGCCGAAGTTTGTATACCCTTGCAGCACGTTTTGAAGGACATTTCCACCGAAAACAAACAAGTTTTTCTCTATACTATATACATGTCCGGTTTTGACCAAACTAAGTGGAATCATGGGAAAGCTTAGCAAACTAAGAAATGCATAGTTTGGAGGCGTTTTCTTTATAAACCAAAAGTTCTTCTCACTAAAACTAGTTTTCCGACCAGTCATTCCTATGGCAGCTATATACTATAGTCTTCCGATGCGGCCGGTTCCGATACTTGTGCAGCGTATTTGTAGTACAAGACTTCGTGCAAAGTTTGGTCGTTATAGCTTTCAAACTGACGGAGGAAATCGCAAAGAAAGTGACGGACGGACAGACGGACATAGCTATATCGGCTCAGCTCGTCCTTCTGATCAAGAAAATATATACTTAATGTGGTCGTAGATGCTTCCTTCTATGCGCTACAGACATCAGGACTATTTTTATATACCAAGAGTACAAAAATCAATCACTTATGCTTATCAAGAATTTTCGAGATTAATAGTTCGATAAGAGTGAAAATTCTTGATCCAAGAACGAAATTCGTGTTCCAAGTATGAATTTTTGATCCCGGCTTTCTTGATCCAAGAGTTTAAATAGTTTATCTAAGTACGAATCATTCTCATATCAATCAGAATAGTTCTTGAATAATGTGCTACACTTACTCAAATTCAAGATTGCTCATTCTTGAATCAAGAGCATACAGCATTGTCAAAAACCGAGAAATTTCTTTCTAGTATCAAGAGCTCATCAGATTCAAGAGTAAGATCTTTTACTATTACATCAGGAGCTTCACAGACTCCAATTTAAAATCGATTGTTTTTTTCATTGTGTTTAAATTTATTTTATCGAAAATAAATTGTTAATCCATGTAGCAAGTTTTAGCCGGCTCGAGGAATACACAACACCTCAAAACAGCTTCAGTCTTTGTCTGTCAAATGTCAGTCGCATTCTCGTCTCCGAAGAAACGACCTAGCAACCCAGCGACTGACTTAAAGGGCCGCAGAACACAAACTACCTCCAATAAGGGATAGTTTTTAAAATAGTTTCTAGATTAAGATTTAAAAAATTATTGTAAGTCTCTTTAAGAGAAGATCCAATAAATACACACCAAGCATCCAAAAAAAAAAATATGTCAGTCGAACAGAGGTCTCTCCATGCCAGCAATGCCATAGCTGGTTGGGAATTCAAAGGCATCATGAGTTGTCCGCTCGATAGCTTTCTACACACCCCTCTCACATAAAATACTAAACTGTAAGAGCAGACTCAACGCTATTCTCTCAAATGTGCTTGCTCTCCTCTCTCTGTTTCTTTACCTCAAAGGTGAGGGGACCTTAAAGCACCAAGCTGAGAACGAATTTAGCTCAATTTCAAGAGCGAAATTCTTCAAAACTCAAGAACGACTAAGTTTTTTTCCAAGAGCGTTTGTTCTTAAGTTATTAGTTCTACTTTTTCTGGGTGTACAGCTCATGATCTTCAAAGCAATCACATAGTGCTTCTATTTATATAAAGTATTGAACCGTTAATTATATATTAATTAATCCCATCCCCACCCAATATTGACACAATTCCCTTACAGCTTATGTCGTTTTTAGGTCGATTACTATATGAACTTGTACACAGAAAAAAAAAATCAAGCCATCCGGGATTAAATCAATCCCAAACGATGTCTGAAGTCGGTCAATCCCGGATTTTCTCATATCAAGTACGAATTGGATTGACTTGATCTCGGATATCTCGGCTCCAGAACGACCTTTGCTTGAAATTTCAATCCGAATGTCGAGATAAAATCATGCTTTTTTGGGATTGACTTTATCTCCCCATTTTTTTTTCTGTGTGTAAGGCATGGACTGAAGCAAGGTTAAAACGCAAACCTTCGCCCAAAAAACTTTAACATCAAAATTCTGAACCTTAACCATTGGTAGATTTTATTTCAAACCGGAACTCCTTTGTTTGGGTTTGCAGCCCTGATTTTAAGTACAATATCGCTTTGCTTATATTTATTTCGTGATTCCATTTAGTTAAGGATGACTAAAACATTGAATTATACTCCCGATGTAAAGAACTTTAATGCGCGGATTGTGCATTTTGTATGACATTAAAATATTTCGGTTGGCTGACTTTACATGGAATGACCTATACATAATAGCTTAGCCTCCATCTTTTTCTTACTTTTTCCAAAATTTTCCATTGCATACTTAATATCTTGAGCTTAAAGTGTTAACGTGCCTTGCCTGCATTGTCTCCCAGAATGGTGAGTCATAAATTATCCAAGCTTCGTTGTGCACGACTGCTGACGTTTTCTTTCACGACCTGGACATTTAACGTGGCTGGTTGGCTTTTGATGGCGCCTAGTGACAGAATGAACTGAGCTAACAAAAGGCATTCGTAGTTGGGTTGCAGCCGAGTCACCCAGCATGCATGCTTAGAGTAAGTTATCAAAATTAAGCTAAATACTACAACGGAAGTTCCAGAAGTTTCATTTTTCGTCATTGTTTCTTTCAGTAATTTGTACTTTCTTATCTCAATGCTTCAGCATTCAGATTCCATTGCATTCTTAAAACAAAGCGCAAATTTGTATCAAAATCAAATTAGGCAACTTTGGGGTGCGTCATTTCATCATTTTTGCCCACCCTCAGCCTTTTGGACAAATTGAAGCGCTAAAATAATTTACGGCTTAACTGGACCCCACCTAACAAAATAACCAACAAGAACTATTGGCAACGTTTTTGCCTTGTGCGCACTTGATGGCATCGTTCACGTTAAACGCCATCGAAATGCTCCCAGTTGGAAAATTAGTTTAAAAACACCACGTTGTCCAGCTGAAGGAGCGTTTCTTACTGCTGTGGCTGCTCATTTTTTCGGTTTTTATGTCAGACTGCGCGGCGTGCGTTCCGGGTGGCGTAAAAATTCACTTAGCTCCAGCTACCCCCACTCACCAGCCAGGAAAGCGACGAAAACTTAGGAGAGTTCGCTCAATAAAATTTCGCGTTTTACAATTTTATTATGTGCCGCCTGTCGCCTGCGACTCGAGCTCATCAAATATTTAATAAAACATTCGGCCAGTTGCCCGGACGGTCCTGTGCTGCCATTCGTTTCCTTGTTCGCCTGGCGTTTAAGTAATTGCAATTTAGTGGACACTCGTTTTACGCGCGTTCCGTTCTGGGCGGGAGGGGAGGCTTAAATCATTCCCCCGCCTTTGTTTATCTGGTGACCATAAATTAGCGCATTAGTCGTTGTCCCTGCACCGGATATGCATTGAACTGTTTGCTTTTCGACCATTGCATTTGGCCGAGCAGCTGCTGCCGCCAAATACTGTTGCCCGTTGTGGGATTTACAGTGCGGCCAAGGTTAACCGCAAACGAAGCTGTCTTTAGTCGTTACCTCCTCTGCTCGATCATAAATTGACCCGAAGAAGTGTGTGGCTGAAAGTTTTTGGGGCACATTCTGTTTGATTTAGTCGAGGCACTTGGAACTTTGGCCATTGCCAATTTCAGAGGTAGCCCAACATGTTTTTGGCTGCCTAAAGAAACGCTTCTCTTTGTTTGCTAATGAGTCAATTTAGTTGCATGGACGAAATTGCATCGTGTCTGGGCTACGCACTTGAAACTTGGCCAATGGCTGAGGCGATGCTTTGAAATGTTAAGTGGATGCAGTCATTGGAAAATCATGCTGTGCAGGCGGCAAGTGGCGGAATGTAAAAGATAAGGGAACAGAAGAGCCTGCTGTGCATGGAGCTTTCTAATAACTACAGTTCTGTTTATACTTGATAATCTAAAGCTACATTACACATGGGCTTTATACCTGATTATCGTGAAAACATTCAACAATGAAAACTGCAAAAATAATGGTTTGGATACGCACCCCCAACGGCAACCCACGCGAACGTTTTAAGGACCACGATTTGGACCCTCAACAGGGAGGGGGCTGATTTCAAGCTACTAGCTTGTCCTCGAGAAATATTCATAGGGCGTTAATGCACTCCAGGAATTGCGATGTATTGGACAGGGGCGCAAGTTGACCATCAACCAAAGCTCCATGGGAGATCTACCACAGGGGACACGCTCCAAAGCACAGCGAAAGACTGCTCTGACATCAGCTTCCCACCAGTTGACAAGCGACTAGCTGCACTCAGACTTAAGCCAAAATATTTAATTGTTAGTCTTATCTGTGCGCACGTCCCGACAGAATATAAAGACGACTCGACAAAAGACGAATTCTATAAAAATTGGGAGAGAAGGAGTCTATAGCCTGAACTGTCGTCGGGTCGGACGATTTATCACTCGCGAATCAACCTCCAGCGGATAACTACCTTGTTGCAGCCAAAGTACGCAAAAGACCCGAAATCGGGCAAAAATTTCGAAATTCACCTTAAAATAGGGGTCAAAGTAGATTCACCACATGTTTTAGAAAAATAATTTCTTATGCTGAGACTGAGACATTCTAAAACGAAGAAAGTATTTTCAATTAACTAGAAACAATTTTCTTAATTGAAGGACAGCTATCTGGTAGCCTTAAAATCAGGGACGCAAACCACTCGAAAATAAGTACTGGTTCGGTTCAGTAGTTCACACAGTTTCTAAACCGCTGGTTAGGTTCATTTCATGGTTTTTGGAGCGGTTTCAGTTCGGTTCAATGGTTTATAAGGGCACATTTGGATAACGAGTTCCTAAAAACCATTTGAATACAATTAAAGACCTTAGAAGAATGTCCAAAATTTATGATGTCGGACTTGCCGGATTCGGAATTGAAGATCCTAGAGGAATGCCCTTCGAAATCAGAGAATGTCGACTAGAAAAGAATAAGTACCATGCAATGTGAGCATCTTATACACCTTATTTATTATGTTACATGAGAAAAATCTTTCCTGGCTAAAATTGAATAAAGGTAACGAAGTACTAGAGAAAATTTGAAATATTGTCCACTGGAGAACGTCAAATGAATTATCAGCTTTCAGGAAAAGAAAGAAGATTGATAACTGGTATATTGAGAGATCGTTGTGTCAAGTCATTCTTAAAGATTATATCGATCGGCATCGCTAACAATGTAGAAGGTCGAGTTCAATGTCGCATATCATTGGCTAGAGGAAAGCAGTTCATATCTTAAAACTCGTCAAGGAACTGAACCGAACCGTTTTTCTTTGGGGTTTTCGGTTCGGTTTAGCATTTCTGAATGGAAGCCGGTTCTTTTTGCTGTTCGGTTCACCAGCTGGAATAAGCAGTTTTTCTTGGTTTAAAACCGGTTCGGATCAAAACCGGCTTGAATCTCTGCTTAAAATAGCTTTTTAAACATTTCCGTTCGCTTTCGGTGTTATGTCGTAGGTTCCTTCTCTTGTCTAATATATAGATTCTTACATGTTTATTGTATCCTTTAGAAATGCTTTCTTTCCAGAGCTCTATAGTTACCACGAAGCAAATTTGATTAATTTCAGTACTAGCTAAATCCCGCCGCTCGTTGCTACGACACCTTAGAACTCCTATTAATTAGCCTTCATTTGCCAATTTCAAGTTAGGTTAACAATTCAACCCGAAAAAAAGTTTTTGTGATTGATAACAAAGTGTTTCACGGGACCCAGTACATTTTGTTGGGCACGTCGAGTATAGCATTTCCTCATACTTGATTGAAATGCACTTTGATTTTTTTACTCATTTATATTGAAATTTCTCACGCATACACCGTCTGATTGTGTATAACCTTGGCAATTCCGAAAGTGATGAGAGCAACCTAAAATATTACAATTAATGGCCTGATAGATTTAACTCGAGGGCTAAGCTAAAAGGATTAGTTAGAGACGGGGTTTAAAATACATCAAGCAAGGCCCAATATCTATCTATTCTAAAAAGTACAACCAGATCGGACGATAAGCACCGGAGCTATAAGTGAAACAATTGAGCTAGTAGAAGCTGGTACCGCTTCGTTCGTTAAGGCTGGAACCCCTAAATAATGTTGCCTACTTTCAGGATAACCCCTTAATAAATGTTACAAAAACCGGTTACATTCTTATTCAAAAACGAATAAATGAAAACAAATGAACAGGATATTTTGTAGTCGGTTCACTTTATAACTCAGTCTAATTAGCTATTGTTTACAGGTGACGCAAATATAAAGACTGAAAGCATAAAACAATGATTACATTTCATTCATATTCTGCCTGAAATGGGACTTAAGGATATAATGTAAGTTTACCATAAAGATTTTGTGAGACAAATAAGTCTTGGTGGCAGAACTTAAACACACGCTTTTACTTTCGATCGATGCTGGATCAGGACTGAGTCGGCTTGGGTTTATTGGCAATCGCTAGATCTTATCGATAGCAATCCGTGCTTACAAACTTATCGGCTAGAATGTATATCGATGACAAGCAAACTTATAGATATGACAATGTAATAATCAAATAAAGTAAAGTAATGCGTATATAACCCATAATCCTTCAACAAGATGAAGAGCGGGGTGTGATACTTGGCGGTTATTAAAGACTCCAATTCCAACGTAGTCAGCCCAGGCCTGGCTGTGGACCAGTGAAGAACTTGCCAAAAGCGGTAAGTAATGCATCTTAAAATATAAATAATATTTAAATATATTTATTAAAAGTGATGGAGTGCACGGATGCCTGCGTAGCGCTGAAGAACAGACACCGGTGCCACACAAAATTGACACCTGGAAAGCAATTCAAGATCGATACCAGAGACCTGAATCAAGCCTCTAATTTTTTAGCACACTATTGCCTTATGAGTAAGCCTTTTCAAGCTACACTGATGTCTTGTTCCAATCTGATCTTGGTGTCCCAAACCTACCCCCTTGCTAATGGTCAATTTAAGAAGCAGGGAATAAAGCATATGTAATTGATGACCTTGTGGGAATTCTTTTTTAAAAAAATATATAAATTATAAATTGCTAAATGGCATATTGATAAGAACAAATAATGTGTTTTGTTACACTATGTGCACTAATTCGCTCTTGAGAACCATTGATCACAAACACTCCAACAGCCCTCAAGTTATGCAGTTGCTGCATCAATAGTCTGTGGCGTCAGTTGTTTGCAATCATGGGGAAATCCGAGTTGACGTGTATCACGAATGTTGCGCCCACTGGAAATCACCCGAAATTTTGTGAATCGACCCGTGAAAATATTTGAGGAAACTTGGAATAAAAAACAGCGCAAAATCCGATCGTCCGAGTAGTGCGCGAGCGCTACTATACAAAGCCGTGAATGATCGAAAAATCACCTTAGG
>JAWNNO010002064.1:0-12868 GCA_035044985.1 Lordiphosa fenestrarum
TTGAATATTATATGAAGTTATCGATTTAAATATGAATTAATTGTTCTCTCCTTTGGGGCACCAATGATCAGATCGCCGCTTCAAGGAAATGGGTAAAAGCCGCAACTTAAATGCTTTTACAGGTAGGGTGGGTTAAACAAAAAAAAAGGGCATAAGACCTCGTCCTTCGCGATAGTACACTAACTTCCTTTCATGTGGTTATCTCCTCAATACGTCTACCTTTAGCTCTGTCAAATCTTTAGTTATGTGATGCTTGCGTTGCTTCAGAAGCAAAAACCCACGCCCAGGCCCTGAGCACAGCCGCAAAGCTTAGACAGAGCTGCTTCTGAGCCGTAGATCAGCTTGCTCGCGTTCGTCACAAATATTACCAATATAATGTTTGACTCTTGCTTTTGACCATTATTTTAAAACCTTGAGAGTCGAGAAGCTTACACAACCGAGGCTGTTGTGAGTGGGGATTTTATACGTAGTTCTAAGTGTTTTTCTAGATTTGTTATTTCACTTTCCTGACCATTTATGGACCATATAACATATGAAGTCGCTGATTTAAAGCTCTCAATTTTGTATGAACAGTATGGATAATGTTTGTGGCTACTAGATCAGGTCGACTCTCTAAGACCAATTGAATCCATTTGGCATTGCGCTATCGGTTTCAATTGCTTAAGCAATTTTGATTTACCTCAAAGTGATCTAGTAACAATTTAAATGCTCCTTATAACATTGCTATGCTCAAAACGTTTAATCGAAAACCGACTCGAAATTCGGAACAAGGCTAATAAATTACTATTTTTGAAACAAAATTGCTTAACTCGCCAAATACGTGTGTTTGTTGCGTTTTTAAGAACATTTTAACTCAACTGGGTTACAAAATTTCCGACATTCTGGGATCACAAGTGATCGGATAGGGAGTCAATATTATTTATAAACGCTGGAGATGTGCTCTGCGGCAGCTCCGTCCGTCTGATACATCGCTTGTTGGTAAAACAACTTCAGCGACAACCCACTCAACACCAACTGGATTGGTTCATTTTATTAAACAAGACCTTTTGCACTCAACAACGGCGACGTGTTAGCTCACAGTGCCATTGCACACACGTCTAAACTGCTAGTTAAGCTTTTGTTGAGTTGAATTGTCCTCATTTCATTTATATTTGTAACATTTGTTCTCAAAAATTTCCCCGAATATCTTGTTTTAGCCTTGCAAAGAGTATTATAATTTTGCCGAGAAGTTTGCAACGCATAGAAATATTCATTTTCGACACCATAAACAATACATATTCTTGATCAGGGTGACGAGCTGAGTCGATTGAGCTCTGTCCGTCCGTCTGTCTGGCTGTTTCTACGCAAACTAGTCTCTCAGTTTTGAAGCTATCGAGCTGAAATTTTGCACAGAGTCTTCTTTATGCTGCACACTACTTATATGTGGGATCCGACCGGACCGTCGGATGACTAATTCTCATAGCTCTTATAGGAACAATCGGTCGAAAACTAGTTCTATTGAGAAATACTTTTTTGTTTTTGATGCAATCGTCTCCAAACTAAGTATTTACTAGTTTTCTATGCTTCTTCATGATTCTGCCAAATTCGGTTGAAATCGGACATCTATATAGTATAGCTGCCATAGAAAAGTAAGGTTATAAACATAGTCTTGGTAAAAAAAACTTTTTTGTTTTCAATGTAAACCTCTTTAAAAATGGCATACTATATATTTATTTTATAGGCTATCACACAGTTCTTTAAAGTTTTGTCAAAATCGGATGACTATAGGTTATTGCTGCCAAATGAATGATCGCTCGAGAAACTAGTTTTAGTGGAAAAAATGTTTAGTTTTTAAAGAAAACGCCTCTAAGCTTTGTATTTCTTAGTTTGCTATGCTTTGCCATGATTCCACTAAGTTTGATCGAAATCAGACATCTATATAGGATAGCTCTCATACAAAAGTAGAGACAGAGAAATAGTCTTATTGAGAAAAACATGTTTGTTTTCGGTGGATATGTTCTTCAAATTAAATAGAAAAAGCATACTGCAACGGTATACAAACTTCGGCCGAGTCGAAGCTAGCTTTCCTCTATTTTTATACTCTGTACCGTAGGTACATAGAGTATTATAAGTTTGTGCAAAAGTATGTAACATCCAGAAGTAAGCATCTCCGACCCATAAAGCATATATATTCTTGATCAGCATCAACAGCCGAGTCGATATAGCCATGTCCGTCTGTCCGTCTGTCTGTCTGTCCGTATGAACGCACAGATCTCAGAGATGGTAAGAGATAGAGGTTTGACGTGTATGGGACATATGCTTCTTATGTCTGCAGGCAGATCAAGTTTATTTTCAATTTTGGCCACGCCCCCTACCGCCCCCGCAATTTAGAAAAAACGTCATATCTCCCACAGTTTTGAAGATAGATGGCTTGTTCCTTCTGGACATATTTAGTTATTAGGATAACGTATCGATCCGCCAAAAAAATGAAGAAGATCGGATGAACGGTTTTCGAGTTAAGATCAAAAGACAAATTTTCTTGGTACAGAGTATGTTATAGTCGGGCTTGACCGACTTTCTTTCTTGTTATACTCTGTACCGTAGGTACATAGAGTATTATAAGTTTGTGCAAAAGTATGTAACATCCAGAAGGAAGCATCTCCGACCCCATAAAGTATATATATTCTTGATCAGCATCAACAGCCGAGTCGATATAGCCATGTCCGTCTGTCCGTCTGTCTGTCTGTCCGTCTGTCCGTCTGTCCGTCCGTCTGTCTGTCCGTATGAACGCACAGATCTCAGAGATGGTAAGAGATAGAGGTTTGACGTGCATGGGACATATGCTTCTTATGTCTGCAGGCAGATGCGAGTTTATTTTCAATTTTGGCCACGCCCCCTCCCGCCCCCGCAATTTAGGAAAAACGTCATATCTCCCACAGTTGATGGCTTGTTTCTTCTGGACATATTTAGTTATTAGAATAACTTATCGATCCGCCAAAGGAATGAAGAAGATCGGATGAACGGTTTTCGAGCTATGATCAAAAGACAAATTTTCTTGGTACAGAGTATGTTAATGTCGGTCTTGACCGACTTTCTTTCTTGTTTTATTTTGAATTGATGGAAACTTCTTTAGTGAACAGGTTTTACGCTCTTTAATTTTCTTTTCTTTTTTTTAATGTTTTATAGTTCAATTAAGCAAAATTTTTTTCTGCATTGCATATTTCAATGTAACAAAATGGGCTGTCTTGTTCACTTATTCCTCCCTTCAGTAATCCAAGTACCAATATGAACTCTTATTTAGCTTGCAATATTTTTGCAATAGTTTTCGATTTCATCTATTTAATTCGATTTTGCGATCAGCAAAATTTGTTGGCCATCCTGCTGGTTAGCCATTTGACAGCTCACTTAATTAAATTCCATTGCACACCTTTGGCACGTTGTTGTCTGTGGCCATTTTATTTGCGATTGCTCTTCTTTTTTTTGTGCACAACTTTTAACTTTTTGAGGCTTTGCCCTGCTCTCTGCCTCATGGGCAATTTACGCTTCGCATGGGCAACGTGTGATAAAAATGCTTTTGTCTTCCTATTTCCGGGCATTTTCTTGACATTCTACTGTGTGTTCTTTTCTTTTGGTGTGGTTTAAAGAAAAAATGTTGAAACATTCTGTTGTACCATGCATAGGTGGTAGGAGGAGGTGGCTAAGCTGCTTAGCTTCTCCTGGCGGTTTTAGCTACTAGCCCCTGACAGTGATTGGTGCCTGTGTCAGGGATTTATTTATCTTTTTAAAAGTATTTATTGCCTGGCATTAAAGTCTCTTACGCCGCTCGCACTTAAATGCTGGCAAATTTCCTCAGCCTACCATCATACATCTTCACATTTCACATTTGACTTTGGCCTGTTTTGTATCCTGGTCATTTGACACTTTCACTTTACGAGCCAAACAATTTATTTCACTTTTATCAAACAACAAGACGTATTGATTTTTGTCTTATGGTCAGCAGAGAATAATCGAGGGCTCATCCTCCGGAAAGGAGAGCCAAAAAAAGGGTCGTATTGTAAGTAATCAAAGTTATTGATTGCGTGAGTTCATCATCGAGTTGAGTTGAGTTGAGTTGAATTTGGTGACCACAAATTATTTTTGACATTTTGCAAAAATTTTGATGTGGGTGCCAAGACATTTTAATTAATTCCAGGTAAATCGGCTTAATTCGGTCTCCCTTTGGAGGTCTCGTCCAGAAAATTCCAATTATTTCAGTTGGATTTTGTGAAGGGTTGAGCCAAGGACCACCGGCGGCTGCTTGATGTTTCGAAAGCTTTGACAATTTCGATTGAAATTTGATGGGGGGAAAAGGCTTAAAATTAATTTAATAGGATTCAATTAAGTGGTTTGGCTAAGTGGCAACATAAATAAAATGGGCAAATAGTTTTTAATTTCATCCTCAAGTAGAGGCAGGGCCAGCGGAGGAGCGTTGCAAGGATCACCGAAGCAATAGGTTTGACAATAGTAGATATAATCTGTAACGGAGAGCGACTATGCATCATTCCCGCCTACCTCAATTGCAATCACTGGCAGATGGATTATGAAAAGCTGTTTGATACAATACAACAATCGGATCTGCCAGATATAATGATAATTGGTGACCTCAATGCGCGCAGAGCTAAAGAGCAAGTGGTAACTGAGGATACACAATCAGATAATCGATATGCCAACTTGGATAAAGCGTCTAAGGACATGATTATTGATGGGAAAGGCAAGAAATTGATACAACTGTGCGAGACTTTCAACATGACAGTGAAGGAAATTTTACATTTATAAGAGCCCAAGCTACGTCAACAATCGACTATTGCCTAATCACCGGTGCATGGCATCAATATGTGATTGATATGGAGGTTGGAAGCGAGATTTTCTCTGATCATATGCCAATAGCCGTAGATGCTGAGATTTGGAACCACACACAGAGGGAAAAGACCAAGAACATTGGACTCAAAGTGAGAACATTCGGTGTCAAAAACTAATCATGACCGGATTTTCTCACTCCAAGAACAATTTCTCACTTCGAGAACTTTTTTTTGAGAACGCAAAATCTTGATGTGAGTTGAAATGTTCAGTTTTTGAGAACATTTTAAACTCAAAAAAACAAAATTGAGGTCCAGGTCCCAGATACCAGGGCCAGCTCCAGTCCAGAACCAGATCCAATTCCAAGTCTAGGTCCGATTCCAGCTCCAAGTCCGCGGAGACCTCCGCATTGTACAACACCCCACCTGCCTTAGATAATTAAATTAAAGAAAGGAAAAATTGTTCGGACTTACTGGGAGTAGAGCCCAAGACCCCCGCGCGCAACGACGCGACGGCGGACGTGTTAGCTCGTTAGGCTATTGCCCACTTCTGCAGCCGCACGTCTGAATGGCTACTTATACTTTTCGGTGGTGAGCTGAATTTGTCTCATTTCAAGAACATTCGGAACATTTGTTCTCACAAATTTGAGAGAACATTCTGTGCTTCTTTTGAAATGAAAAAATCTCATTTTCTGAACACGGTTTTTCCCTCTGTGCAGGCAAAGGCAGGAGGAGAAAAACGAGCTTCTGCCAAAAGTTACGATGGTCAGACATCGGTGCCTGCAGGTACGAGGAAAATTTGGACCGTCCTGTTCCCACACTTGTCTCACGGAGTACATTATTGAGGCAGCGAAATTCATGCAGAAGTCGACCAGGCCAACTCTCACAAAACTGCAGCCCTGGTACAACAAAGAATGCGAGGAAGCCAGAAGGAAATCAATGAGCTCAATGCGTGCGGTCAAGAAAAATGCAACACATGAAGCCAAAATACGCTACCAAGAAGAAAACGCCCATTACAAGTCTCTATGCAAGCGCACTCAGACGAAATATTATCAGCACATAGAGATAGCTCTGAACAACGTGCAAGATAGCAAGGCGCTTTGGGCTCTTATAAGAGAGATTCAAGGTACTTGCAAGAGACAATCTATAAAAGTGAGCGCACACAGCCTGGCATCGCATTTTCAAAGTCTACTCTATGCAGAAAGACCCCTTTCTCAACATTTTTTCTTTGCATTTCCATTTTCGACGACGCCACCATTGGATAAAGCGATTCAGGTAGCAGAAGTGTCAGAAGCCCTTGCACGCAGCAAGCCTAGAAAAGCAAATGGAGTAGATAGAGTCCCGGCTGAATTTCTAAAAAATGCAACGCCTCTATTCGTTAAACAGCTCACAGCCGCATTTAATTATATCTTTGAAACAGGAGTTGCCCCTGACAGTTTTAGAAGAAATCTAATCTTTCCGATTTTTAAACAAGAAAGAAAGTCGGTCAAGCCTGACAATTACATACTCTGTACCAAGAAAATTTGTCTTTTGATCATAACTCGAAACCCGTTCATCCGATCTTCTTCATTCCTTTGGCGGATCGATAAGTTATCCTAATAACTAAATATGTCCAGAAGAAACAAGCCATCTATCTTCAAAACTGTGGGAGATATGACGTTTTTTCTGAATTGCGGGGGTGGGAGGGGGCGTGGCCAAAATTGAAAATAAACTTGATCTGCCTGCAGCCATAAGAAGCATATGTACCATACATGTCAAACCTCTATCTCTTACCATCTCTGAGATCTGTGCGTTCATACGGACATACAGACTGACAGACGGACGGACGGACAGACGGACATGACTCGGCTGTTGATGCTGATCAAGAATATATATACTTTATAAAAAATTATGCAATAAATATCCAAAAATCTAAGGTGATGATAATAAAGGAGCGAGGAAGAACAGCTAACGATGAGCAGTGGACGCTAAATGGGGAGAAACTCGAGGTGGTAAATCGATTCACATATCTAGGAGTAACACTTACACCTAATATGAATTTCGCAAAACATATTGCCGAAAAACTAGCAGATGCAAAGAAGGCGCTGAATAGTACTTGGAAATCGCTTCTCGGGAAAAAACACGTATATCATAGCACGAAATTTAAAATGTTTGAAGCAACCGCCAAAGCGATAATGTGCTATGCAGGACAAGTCTGGGGTTACCAGTACTACGATAAGGTGGAGCAACTGCTTCGGTTCTACATAAAGAAAATGTTTCGTCTGCCGATCAATACCCCAACATACGCCATTCACCTTGAAACTGGGCTCCAACCACTCTTCATCCAAACCCTGGAACAGCACTTTACCTATATAAACAAGGGGATGCATATGCCGGAAAACCGATTACCCAAAATCGTTACGAAACACTTACTTCGCTCTAAATCGCAATTCTTTTCGACATGGGTAACACTAGCTGAAAAGCACAATATTAATTGGAATGAAAGTGAAGTTCACAACTTTCCCCATATGCAACAAGCAATAATCCACAAGGAGGAAGTAAAAGCCAGAGCAAACTACGAGCAGAAAGCAATCCAGAGTAGCACCCGAAACACATACAAATTATTGAACCACAACTTAAACGAGCAAAATTATTTCAACGACATTTATGACTCCTTCAGCATATCAGTGATATTTAAGGCACGAGTTGAACTGCTCGCCTTTAATTTTATGCCACATATACCGACAGCAAACGAAGAATGTACTTTGTGCAACCTACGGGTTAGAGAGGACGTACTCCACCTTATCGCAATATGCCCCATTCTAAGCGAACTCAGGCGGTTACACTGGAAAAAGACGTCGCTAACAAAGGAAGAATACTTGGCGGTTCTAAACGGTGAAGACTGGCACATTCTAGCTGAGTTCTTAAAGGAGTCTCTGAGATACAGGCGGAATATTATGAACGAGTACACTTGAAGGGGACCAGCACTGTCACTCAAGAGGAACGATGTGGTATCTCGCGACGAGCGGGGCAGCTGCATGTAGTACTCGAAAGTGTCAGGCATCCTCGAAGTGAGCTGAGTTTGGCAGACGGATATATTCCATGCCAATTAACTTTTAATATCTTTATATTAAAACAATGATTTTTTTTATCTCTTATAAAAATGTTTTAAATAAAGATACTACTACTACTACTACTACTATATACTTTATAGGGTCGGAGATGATTCCTTCTCGATGTTACATACTTTTGCACAAACTTATAATACTCTGTGTACCTACGGTACAGAGTATAAAAAGGCAGCGTAGTGGAGCCAGCGAATTGTAGAGGAATATCCTTTCTTAATCGATAGACGTAGTCTTTATCTAAAGCTAAGTAATGTAGGAGTGTCGACCAAGTTCATTGCCATTATAGAAAGCCTTTGTTGCCTAAATAAAACCACTGTATGGGATGGAATCCAATTATCCGAATGGTTCGAAACGAACTCAGGTGTAAAGCAGGGGTGCTTGTTAAGCACTGTATGTGGATGATATTGCTGCGAATCTTCACGGAGGGGTAGAGTTTGGATCTCAGCGGATTCAGGTACTGATGTATGCCGACGACATGGTGCTATTGGCGGAAAACCCCCAGGTGATGCAACAAATGATTGATGCTCTCAGCAGTTAGTGTAAGATGTCAAGTCTGCGGATAAACATCGAGAAGTCGAAAATTTAGGTAGTGAAGGATGGAAGAGGACGAAGAGCCAGAGCACAGAAATGGACACTAAATGGGGTGTTGCTAGAAAATGTAAAGGAGTATAAGTACCTACCTTTTAAAAACATCTGTCGCAGAAATTGTCAGACGCTAAAGTCGCTATCAATACCACTTGGTTTTGAACCGAACCGAACCGCATATTCCAGCTGGTGAACCGAACCTCAAACCGAACAAGCTTCCTTTAAGAATTGCTGAACCAAACCGAAAACCACAAATAAAAACGGTTCGGTTCGGTTCAGTTCTCTGACGAGTTTTAAGGCGGGACTCGCTTTCCTCTAGCCAATGATGCTTATTAATTTGGGAATTTGAATCGTTTCCCTAAGATCATTTTTCAACATTTCGTTTGACTCTCTAAATTCTTACCATTGCCGGACTTTTAAGGATGACTTGACGCAAAATTTAAGAACAAGTAATCTTGCAAGTCTTTTGTAATTGCCCTCCGATCTCTTAATATACATACCATTAATCTACATTCTTTCATCTAGTGGACAATATTTGGAATTTTCTGTAATATTTCTTCACCTTAATTCAATCCTCACCAGGGGAGTTTTTACACTTTTATATTCTAATCTTTTCTAGCCGGCATTTTCTGTTTTCGAAGATCGTTCCTCAAGGAACTTATAGACGAATCCTTTGAATCCGGACATAATATATTTGGGATAATCTTTTAAGGATTTTAAAGATATTCAAATGGATTATAGGAATTCAATTTGAAAGTGTGCAAAAGTCACATGACACTAGAAATCATAATGTACCTTTGTGAACCACTGAACCGAACCGGAACCGCGGTTCAGTCAGTTCAAAAAACCATGTAATGAACCGAACCGGCGGTTCAGAAATTGTCTGAACCACTGAACCGAACCAGTCTTTATATTCGAGTGGCTTGCATCCCTGGTTTCAATATACCCTGCAGCTGCACTTCAAATACATTAGCTAAGCCATGCTGATGGGCTCGTCATGACTTCCAAACATCATTGTGAAACAACTTTTAACTGAAAGAACACAGTTTTTTCGTGAATGGGATAATTTGGCAAGAGACCACAACTTGAGATCATATGGAAATGACAGCAGAGCCTGGGAAACATGGCAAATGAAACTGTTGCAGAGGATTGACGAAGAAGAATGAATTGTTTTCGAGCGGCAGGCAAGGCAGAGTGGCAAACGTTTTACATACAAGCTCCTCGAGTTCAAGCTTTTTGACAGAAATTATTTCAGGGATGATGTTGATACATACGTTATATCGTTAATTTTTCGTACTTAGACTTAATTACACGCCGCATAGAACGACGGAAAGCCGATGCTCCCTATGCTACCTGGCTGAACGAGAAGACGTAGCTCATTTCATGGCGCGATGTCCGGTGCTAGGTGAGCTCCGTGCACTTCACTTTGAAAACTGGACCCTGGAAACAAGGGAACTGCTAGATCTAATGAACGGTTCCAACTGGCCCTCTCTCATTTCATATCTGAGAGAGGCTACCAAATATAGGCAGGAGTTTATGCAAGATTTTTAAGCAGGAGTATCAACTTTTGGTCAAAGCAACTGCATCCTAGCGACGAGTGGGTCAGCTGCGGGTAGTATCTGCTAGTGTGCAGGGTTACGAACCGAAGAAACTATTTCTGTTGTAGTCATTTTTGTATTGTCTTATGTCAGATTGCAATTTGTCATCTCGAAATAAGGTTGTTAGAGTTTGATGTAAAATGTTTTGTAAAACCAAAAATGAATCGAATAAGATGAAAATCTATGTTTAGCAAAGAGCTAAGGCCAAGCTATTATTATTATTAATAAATATACTACTACTACTAGTTTTTAATTTCATGTGACTCGAAATAGGCAACTAATTTGTCGTCCTTCCGCTCCTTCGACTCAATTTGCATACAAATCTGCATGCCATTCGAAAGTAAATGAAACTAAATCATTCCAGAATTGCCTTGTCCAAACAATAAAAACCACATTAAAATGAAATTCAATAAAACAACAAGAGCGTAGCACTTGACCTGAAAAGAAGCCTAGGCAGGCAATCAAAACAGGAAGCAGCCCGCTGCTGATGAAGATGATGCTCCGCTCCACTCCACTCCGAGTGGGGTGTAGTAAAGTGGCAGGCAGAGGCAGGGAGTGACAAACTAATTTCATTACGAGCAGCTGGCACAGCCCTTCCCCCACCCCCCACCTCGTCGAACCACCGCCCCACAGAAATCCGGTCATAATGTTTGTAATAATAATCAACAGCCCAGAGCTAGCTGTACCCTGTACCCCAGACCGGGGTCCGATTCTGGGATACCAGTGGATGATAAGTAGACATGGACACATGCAGCGCTGTTCGGTTGGGAAGCAATTGCCATGGCAAAAATAGAACAATTACACTAAAAATAAAAACAAAAGCCAGATAAGTGGGACAGAGGGGCGGCCACCGTCGAGGGCGTGGCAAGCTGTGTGTAATATGTGCACAAATTGAAAATAAAGTTTTGTAACAAAATGTCGCACCGGAAATGAAACTCACAGCACGAAACTGGCTCTCGTCTCTCTCGCTCGCTCAGTATGGTGCTGCGAGCAGACGGAACGAGCAGCCCAGTCAAGCGTATAAACTGGGTATAAAGGAGGCGTACGGGGCGTGGCCCCAGGCATTGTTTGCCACTATTCCTGCCTTGGCCTTAGTCTAGGCGCAGTCTGCCGCCAGTTGAGCCTTTGCCATAATAAAAGATGACATTTTATAGCAGCCAACATCTCGGCGGTCTAAGCAGGAGCCGGCAGGCCGCATTCCTGCTGCGCTCCTCCCCGGAGCAAAGGAAAGACACAGCTGCAAAAGTACATAAACCTAGAAATGTCATGTTTATTTTCATTTCATAAGGAAATTGTCTGTCTATAGTTTTTTTGGCCCGATGGAGCCCCGGGTAGCTCGGGGAGAGGAGGCAGCGCACAAGAACTTTGCTAATAAGCACCGCAAGGTGGCACGTGGAGCTGTGCTTTATTTTTTATGACCCACGAGTTGAATGATTTAGGGTTTTATCTGTGGAATTTATGGGCCCCATAATTAGCCTATGAACACATGTTGAAGATCCTGTAAGAGTGCAATTTGTCTAAGGGGTGCAATGGCAATTACTTGAAGCTTTACCCAACTCTGTGAATTGGGACCAACAACTAGGGAATCTTCGATGATTCTGAGGGCTTCCCTTAGGCTTGCCCCTTAAGGTTTCAGATAAGGCCACAAAAGAACATCAGGTAGGCATCAAAGAAATGGTAAAATTAAAGTTTCAGTGGTAGTAAAACTGTTTGCTCTAATTGTATGTTGTTAGGCCTGATTTCTCATCTTCTAAACAGTCGCAATAGTATTGAGAACTATTTAACACATCCACTTCAACTTGACGGCTATTTGGTAAGTGGAATCTATGCTATATTTCTGCATCAAAAGATTTTGACGTCAGTTGTTTGCAATCATGGAATGGGCTTCGCTCGAAACTTGTGTTGTCGAAATAACTCCGCCGAAATGGGGCCACGAAAAAAGGTAAATCTTTCTGATGTGGCGCTTATATTTGTGTGTGGGAGCGTGAAGTTCTTTGAGGATTCTGATGAAATAGAAAACCGCACGAAATCCGGCCGTCCGCGCACTGTACGAACGCCACAAACCATCAAAGCCGTGAGAGAACGAATTCGTCGAAATCCACTGCGCAGGTAGAAAATCATGTCTCTTGAGATGAATATCGGCAACTACAGCATGTAGCGCATCATAACTCATGACATGGGATTCAGTGCATACAAGGGATACACCAACCGCTTGCTCGCAACAGCATTGAAACAAAAACGTGGCATAGCGTTGCCAGTGCTCGAACAATGCCCGCTGAAGAATTCTGTTATTTCACAAAAAAAATCACCATAGAGGAATGGTACATCAAACAGAACGATAAAGTTCCTCCTGTGACTTCAAAACAAGCTTCCGAACTCATTCTGCGAGTTCAGAGAAGTTTCCATCCAGATTATGTGATGGTTTGGTGGGGAGTCGCCTATGATGGGGTCACCCAGCTTCACATTTGTGAAGAAAAAGAGAAAACTTCGGCGATAGTTTATCAATCCGACATTTTGGAAAAGGATGTGATGCCTCTCAACATTCCAATATTTGCAAACAAGCCTTGTGGACCTTTTAAAAAGACTCCGCTTTAGCTCACAAGGTAAAAAACCTGTGGCGAATTTAATTTCTATGGTTGATTGGGCAGCTTGTAGTTCAGACCTGAATCTATATAGTAAGGGGTAATTTTGTAGCAGCTTTCGGAGTTGATTAAAAATATAGACCTGAAATTGAATAATATATGAAATCTTTGATTAATGTTTA
>JAWNNO010002068.1:0-14353 GCA_035044985.1 Lordiphosa fenestrarum
GGTGGGAGTTATTCAATATTTTTTATTGCGGGGGCGGGAGGGGGCGTGGCCAAAATTTGAAACAAACTTGATCTGCCTACAGACAATACTAGCTTACGTATAAAATTTGGTTGCTCTAGCTCTTCTAGTCTCTGAGATCTAGGTGTTCATACAGACGGACGGACCGACGGACGGACGGACGGACGGACGGACAGACGGACATGTCTATATCGACTCGGCTGTTGATGCTGATGAAGAATATATATACTTTATGATATCGGAGATGCTTCCTTCTGCCTGTTACATACATTTGCACGACTTTAGTATACCCTTTTTACTCTACGAGTAACGGGTATACAAATGTAGGAGGTATTTAACTTTTTTAATTGCACGGGCGGGAAGGGGCGTGGCCAAAATTTTAAACAAACTTGATCTGCGTGCAGACAATTCTAGTCGACAGTTAAAATTTGGTGGCTCTAGCTCTTCTAGTCTCTGAGATCTAGGTGTTCATACAGACAGACGGACATGACTATATCGACTCGACAATTGATGCTGATCAACATTATATATACTTCATGGGGTCGGAGATGCCTCCTTCGCCTGTTACATACATTTTCACGACTTTAGTATACCATTTTTACTCTTTGAGTAACGGGTATAAAAAAGGACTTTAATTTGTAACGTGTTCTAAAAATGTTGAATTAATCCCTTATTCATTAAAGAATACCGGTTCTGTTATATTTAAAAGTTTTAAAAAGGAAATAATATACACAAACTTGTTATTCATAACACCTTTGAGACCTTAATTTGGCTGCCTTCACACTGTTCGACACACGATCACAATCTTGTAGGCCTACAGTTTGCCATGTTTTCAATCTAAATAGCTTATCAATTGACATGTTCCAATCATGAGAGAATGTCGAGTAATACTTTTACCGTAAATTCACATGAAACACAACTATGAATGATAAAAATTTACATTTCTATATAAACTTTTTTTTGCGACGCGTTTAATTTTTGATTTTTTAAAAATGCCGATTATATTCTGAACTGTTACCTCAACTCCTGACGAATTTTAGCCGGTGGGATTGGGCCTCTACAATTGGTTATGTGTTTTTAAATTACGGTCACTATATCAAATGTTTTGTTTACAAAGTTTTAAAACTTTCTTGGGATGCGTCTGAGCTCACCATTTAATTTGGCGAACATACCTTCTTGGGGACGAGTTAAGATCAGCTTATCCACCCAGCAAGTGTGTTTGGACTTTGGCCCTAGCAGCTGAATCTTGTCGCTAGCACCTGGCCCTGAGCTTCAGTCTCCATTTCTTAAAGATATCTCGCCGAATCGATGCAATTTACTCAATTGAAGTGTGTTCATTGTACTCATTATCCAACATTTTTGGACATGACGGTAATACAGATGTGATTTTCCATCTTTCCCCGGTCTCTTTCTCTGCTATATGCTATGGGCGATTATATAGGTATATTGTAGATTCTTGGCTCTGAATGACTACGGCCTTAGGTAGACTGTCCACCATCTTGTTTCTATCCCGGATGCTGCGAATCTAGTGGGTTCCCAAGAGAGGGCTATACTGCTTGCCAGGACATTTTGGGAACATAAATTTGAGCCAAGCCTCTAAAATTGTGCAGAAGGTTCCGTTTGTATTTTCCAACCTGTCTTGAAGTACAATGTTCGGTTCGAGGACTTGTTACTTGGGACTGAGCCGTTGAATAATTACTTTTCTTAAAATGGACTTTAATTATTAACGGCATCAATCATGAGTCCCTTTACAAAAGTCACTCTTACATTGATTTTGATGTTTGTATCAACATGTTCCGACTTGACTTGCTTCATTCACTTCTCATGACGCATAGTCCAGAGCTTGGAAATGATTTACATAGCGAATCTTCAGCAGATAATGCAAAAACCGATCCGTTACTTAAGAATGGGTTTATGCCGTAAATCAAGTATTCAAAATGATATATATATTCGCTAAAAAAATCATAGAAATGTTCGGAACTATGTTCTAATTTAAGTACTGTGGATGTCAAGGTTTTGGATTCCAGCAAAATTCATTCATCACATTGCATCCGGAGCTTTGACATCCAGAATTTGGAAATTAGATGCAGGTATTAATATACAAAGATGTTGTAGATGAGGTTATATTCTTCCGATATGTGGGTAACAGCAATGTGATGAACAAATGAACCATGATTTTTTGGATGAAAAAGTCAATTTTGAATAAGGTCAAAATAAGGGGATGGCGTCAGACTCATTCCAAAGTCATAAGACGCCTTTGCGAAGATGAGCGTCAAATTTTAAGGAACTAAGCTGGACAGAGCGCTGAAATTTCCAAGTATTATATAAAAAGCTGACTCACAGTTAAAAATCATTCAATTTCCAACTTAACCTTAAAAGAAGCAGCATAAGCAATATTTTTAAAGCGAGGTGTGAAATATTTGCATTAGTCGAATATGTGAAACAGTTTATTGCATTCTTAGAGAGTTTGCTAAATATTTTGCTGTTTGTTTAACAATTTTACACATACATTTTCTCACTGTGTAACACCTCATAAACAAAACAAAACATAGAACAAAAAAATTATTGCTACACTGGGGCGTCTTTCTGCGTCTACTTCGTCTCCATCATCTTTACACAGTCCAACACCTTCAGCTCCCTCCCTTGCCCTGCTTTCGGGCTAATGTGCTCATTTTATGCAAGCTTTACGCTGAAAAGTATGCAAGTAGATTTTTTATGCCCCCAACGGCAACAACTTTTCCATTGTTTATTATGGTTGCTGCCGCTGCTGTTGTTGTTGTTGTTGCTCTGGCGTCTGTGGCGCTGGCGAAAATGCAACAGCTTGTGTTTATAATTGAAATAATTGCAGAAAGCAGACATAATTATATTCTTATTGTGCAGGTTGCACATCTTTCAGCTCATCAGCAACAACATTGTTGTGGGCTTCATAATGGTTGTTAGCCGCGGGGTGGGGTGGAGAAGTTAAATTAAAGCGTAGATCTTTACAGTTTTTAGATCTTTTTCCCCTCCATTTCATATATCTAATTGCTTACAAGCAATTACTTTAAAGCCTTGAATACCGAATCCCCTATAAGCCGCCTTTGGGCGCTTAAGTCGCTACAATTTCCTAATAATCAACCCTTTTGCAGCTAAGCAAATATCTGTCAGTGCGTGTGTGTGTAAGTGCAACACATTTTGGGTCCAGGTAGAAGCAGATAAACTTCAAAAAGCGCCTGGAAAGCGGCTTAAAACTTCTTGAGGCGAACATTAGGGAAAGGAACTCTATGACAACATTGACAAAGGAGCCCGCGGATGGACACGGGGGGCACAGGACGATAAGCACAAATTAAGCATTGCCATGGAGGTGCCTCCTAAGATGATTGATTGAGCTTTTAGTTAAATTGCGCAGGCGGCCAGCCAAAGCACATGGCCATACAAGCTTCTTAGTGCAAAAGTTCTGGGCCCATCTTACACTCTTCCGCCGCCCCTGGGCCCGTCCAACGCTTTTATAAACTTAGACGTAGTTGCCAGGGCAACAGCTTCGGGCTTATGTCTGCGCTCGTAACGAAAATTATTTGCACGGCAGCTGCACTGGGGTATGTAATATTTGCCACTTCTGGCCACCGGATGATGTGCCTGAATTCTTGGGGTATTCGCGAATTTTCATTACATTGGGAACAGCACAAAGTGTTAGAGTTCCCACAATTTCTGAATATTTTGTTAAATTTATTGAAATCTGCCTTATAATCAGTAGGATTAATGGTTGGTTAGGCTGATGTCAATTGCTTTCATACATGTGTGAATGCGTGCCAGATAACAAATAAGTTTGGAAATAAGGTACTAGGTGTAAACAGACTGCCATATACATGACATGAAAAAAATCTGCACACAATACGCCTAATATATGATATCACTTTTTTGTGGGTCTTCCAAATGTTTTAATAATAAAAGCCATACACATTAATTTAACTTTCTTTGACAAATTATTCTGCATTGTAATTCTGGATTTCAATAACGGTTTGTTTATTCCGATCCCGATAAGGAATATTGTTAAGAAACGTTAAAACTCATCTTAAGTACGATTTAGATTAAACTAAGCACACTACTGTCCTTAGTTTAGGAAAGAATTATGTTTTTTTTAAGATCTTTGATACTAGAATAGAACATATAGAACATACTTAATTCTACAATACATCGTTTTTGATCTGAAACTAGTACTCAAATGTTCTTCACCTAATCCTAGTTTGCCATACATTCCTTGTTACATTAAAGCCGCAATGATCTTAGTTTGATATTTGTTTCTTGAAATAAGAAATAAGAGCGAAATTCTGTAAGCTTGATATATTTCTTGAAATAAGGACTTAATTTTAAATTTCAAACGGTCAATTTAGCTTTTAACAACGATTCGTATTCAAAGTAAGCATTTCCAAGTGCGAATCGTTCTTATAAAATTCTAGAACAAAGCAGAATAAATTCGAGAACGTATTTTAAGACCGAATAGTTCTTTTCCCGACGAATATAGCTTTTTCTGTGCCTAGCAATAAATGCAGTCTTAGGCCTATGAGAAGCTGGTTTATTATACACGTTTTCGTATGCCTATGAAGAGACTTTTTGTTACTCCTTTATTATTCCTCAATATATACTTTTTTCTATCTCCCAGAAGAGTCGCTTTCTTAACATCCCCAAGCTAACTTGGGGATACTGACTAAATAAATCGCATTTTTATCATCCGAGACAATAAATGTGTGCTATGAGTTGTGTATAAACTCATTTGAGAGCTCATATATAACCTGTTTAAGCACTGAAGAAATATCAAGATAAATGCCCTTCAAAGTATGCTAACTTTATACCGTTAATGACACTAGGCAACAAGGTCTAGTATATTGAAGAGTTAGTCTTGATTCCACATTTTTCACTTGTGCTGAGTACGCAAGTGTTTTCGGAAAAGATATTCAAACCTACATTTTTGGTAACTTGAGCTTAGAGTTGCTTATAGTGCCTACTTAGACCATTTTTTTGGAAACGATTTTTTGTGAAACCTTTACATTTGCTTTGATTCTTTTTCTCAACTTCAACATAAACTCTCCCAAGCTTTTTTACGAATTTTCTTAAGCGATGATATACCATTTTGAATACATGTACTTGAAATAACATATTGGGCTTTGATCTGAGATCTGCATGTGATGCTTCACAGCGTTAGTCTACTATAATTAATTGTATTCTGCTTCATAAATAATTGTCTTTACAGCCAAAGAAGGCCAAGCCGAGCTTCTTTAAATCTGTAAGCTTGTATGCTTTAAAGTTTTGTCACAAGATATGCAATGGCCCAATGGTATCCAATTCAAATCAGTACAGTATACTAGTCATTTGTATTGAATTGGGGCAGTACAACATTTTGTATTTTCGAGCCGATGTACTCAATTTGGTTTATCTTTTGTTTAAAAATCGTAGGGTGGCTTATAATTGTTCGTTTTAAAGTTAAGAAATAGTTTTTAGCGATATTATATAAGCGACTTAAAACAAAAATATGTTCTTTCCATAAAGGCCTACTTAATAGTATCAAATGAGGCGTTTTAAATTATCTTTAAGCTCCGATTTCTAAAAATAGTGATCAGCTCAAGAAAATCATCGGAAATCACCATCAACCTTTTATAGCACTACACATTAGCTTTAAAATAAGCTATCCCAATCAATTCTGTGATTTGTATAAGCAAAGATTTACCAATTTGAATACAGGTTTTCAAAATTAAGAATTTGTATACAGACCAAAACTGTGCTATGCTAAATCACAAGTTAGATTTATTAAATTTTTATAAAAATTTGAAACAACATTCATTGCATATCCATAGGAGGAAATTTTGAAAACATGTATGGTTTCTTATGATATATTTTCGCTTAGTAATATGTCAGCATTGTTTGTGATAGCTTACTTTAAAGCTTAGAAGTAATTCTGTACGTATATATCAAAAGGGTATAAACATAAGAATAATTTTCCCCTAAAACTTTAAGCAATTACTATGTTTATGCAAACAAAATTTGTCATGATTAATGCCCTTTGAAGTATGCTACGCTTCATGAAAATAATAATTTTAGTTAGCTATTTATTTTGTATTTGTCTTAACTCAACATTTTCTTGTATACCCGTAACTAATTCAACAATCTGGGTGAATATGCTGAGTCGTTTATCTATAACGCGGCCAAAACTGACTAGCAACGGCTTTGCTCAAAAAGATAATTGCTTAAAGAAATAAAGTTTGCATACTTTTAAGGGCATAAAGTCACGAATAATTTGGTGTTTAAGAGCGTAGTATATAATTCTCCATTAATCATACAATATACTGGACCTTGTTATAGAGTAATTATGTTACGCATTTATGCATAATATATTATATATGAAAATACTTGGTTTATTCGAGATTCATTCATTCTATTTGATCTATCTATTTGAATGTAGCTATTGGGTACATCAAAATGTTGAGTTAAGATAAATATAAAATAGATACTTAACTTGAATTATTATTTTCATATTACGTAGCATACTTTTTAGGGCGTTAAGCATGTTTAAAACTGTAGTAATATTACACTTTAAATGTTTTTTATAATGATATTTATTGCAGTGCAGTGCAGTATATATAAAGGGTATCCTCTGTCTGCAGCATAGCAAATCTCAACTTTTCTTTCAACTTCTACCAATTCCCTACGACAACAGACCCAAGCTGGAGTTGCTTTTACTTGTTTTTGGTGTTAGTTTTTAACGTTGTCTTGCCCTGAAAAGGTAAACTTTTGCCAGGACTAAAAATAATAAGCAGGCGTAAAATGCGGTAAGAAATTTATCTTAATAGGCCGCAGAAACTCCGAGACTGCCAGACAGCTGTGTGTTTTGGGGCCAAAAGTTTTCTGTGCGTGGGCAGCAAGTGATAATCAAAAGTTTTGCCACACGCATGCCATTTTTTTTTTTTTTGGTTTGTTTTGCTAGACAAATCTATTAGTGCATTGCCACATCTATCTCTCGCCCTCTCCACATTAGCGTCTAATTCCCTGACGCTCGAAATTCATCAACTGCCACCTAATCCAGCAAATTTTTCAGCACTTAAATTTGGACATGAGCTGAAACTTTTTTTTTTCTGCTGGTGTTGCCTACTTCGGGGCTGCTAATCCCTAAACTGTCGCAAAACTTTTTCAACATCAACAGCAACAACAACAAAATGGCCAACAAAACTTTGGCAACAGATAAAAGTGCAAAGTTTGAGAAAAAATGAACCAGGCGGCTGAGTATTACAAACATTTTCAATTATCAAGCAAAACAAGGACCTAGGACCTTGATGTATTGTCTGGCCACTCATTATAACATTACCGTCCCATAATTACAGCCGGCTGATTGTTTATTAAGTTAAAATGATGCTGCCGGGTTTTTGCGGCTGATAAATGACAGCCACAGCAGCGGCCTTTGTCTGGACTGTACAGAGGCCTCACCTGGTGCCTCATTTTTCAAAGGCTTGTAAAGACAAAGACCCACCCGAAGACTTCATTTTTCATAACTCCTCGCTGCGGTAGGCTACCACTTTCTGTGTTAGTTTTTCTGTTTTGTGCACATTTTTCAAGTGTCACTGTCAACGGGTTTTTGTGTGTGTATGAAAAGGTCCTTGATTGAAGGCAATTAGAGAAACTTCCAAGTTGCCAGCGAGGTGGGGGGATTTTAAATTAATTAATCACATTAAACGTTGTCTCTACTCAAAAGTAAATGAAAAAATTGTCAAAGCAAACTATTAAGATCAAAGATAAGTCGCAAAAATAATGATGCTAAATGTTGGCACAATTATGCCTCGCTGCTCGCTAATGGAAGTTGAAATTGATGGAGGGAGAGTTACTTTGTAGGCTTTCTGGGTGCGTCGGTGGAACTGCTAGTAAATGGTTTGTTCAGCCCAAACATTTCAATTAATTAAATATATAAGGCTCAGTGCATACATGATGTGGTTTATGATGATGATGATGATGATGTTTTTGAAGGTGAGGTGTTTAAGAAGTTTTAAGTTAGTTAAAACTCACGAGGAAGATATTTTGAAAGTACTTTTTGTTCACACTGGATAATGATGTAGAAAGAATTTCGCTGAAACTTCCAACAACAAAACAAAAATTAGCAAAACTAGAATTAGGATGTACAAAATAAGGAAACCAATTAATAAGTCCACTTCGACGTACCCGTTTCCCCTGTTGAATAGCCTTCCTTATGTTAATTAACAGAGCATTAACATTAATTTGAATATTTTAACATTATGTAAGCAAACAGAGCATTCGGCTCATAGCCTTCCTTATGTTAATTAACAGAGCATTAACATTAATTTGAATATTTTAACATTATGTAAGCAAACAGCGCATTCGGCTCAGAAATTATTATTTGTTGTTGGGAATAAAGCGCACCGCAACCAGATTTGATCTATTATGCCACCTACTGAGTCAAAACTCTCCCAGCAATCCAATTTTCTGTACGAATGCCAGGATTTTCGTGGATTCTAGGCAACTAATCTTGTTGGGGTGTAAGCTGTGTTCCCCAAATCTGTTAAGTCTGCACCTCGACAGAGCATCGAAGTGGGCTAATATATGTTCGGAGGACTTCTCCTGAGAAGAGATCACAGAATCCGTAGCCTACATTGGCCCGTGTAGAGCGCTGTCAGGATCCTAAGGGTATTCTTAACTTGTTGGACCAATTTCTGAAACCTTTTAGGGTTGTGGTTCACTTTAAGCATTAAGCTTTTGCTTAGGGTTTACACAGTAGGCTTCTATTCTTTTCTAAGAAATTCCTTAATGATATGTTGGCCTATGCCTCAATGGGATTCTAATCCTACCATTGCGGTGGCCGCACCCCTTGCGTGCCAGTTCGTCGGCCATTTTGTTTTCCGGGAATGAGGTAATGTCCCGGTATCTAGCGTTGGGATAGGTACTTCCTGCTGCCTAGTCGGTCCAATTTGTTCTTTGTCTCCAGGACGAGCTTAAAGATGAACTTATTGTTGCCAAGCGCGCTTGGCTATCTGAGGGGATTGCAATTTCGACTCCGATAAGTATGCAACGTTTTTTATAATCTGTATAACTCTGCCATTCATAGTCCGATCTTTAAGAAAATTTGTGAGATTGTAGATATTGGGCACATACACTGCAAAATATGAGCTCGATATCTTAGCGCAAGATATTTTGATCACAATCAACAAACAATTCAAACCTTGATAACGGTTTTTAATTAATTTGTTCCATTATAAGTGCCTTGCCCTCGAACTATGGCTCCTTTTGAATTACAAATGAACTGTCTAACCTTAAAAACATCAGAAGTCAATTTTCAACGATTTTAAGAGATCTGGTTACCAAATGGGTTACTCTTAAATAGGACTGCAAACCTGGAAATTCATGGCTCACGGGTTCGAACCAAAATGGTCCAATGGTTAGTTTGCTAATGATTTACCCAAACTAATTTGAAGACCGGCTGTGGTCCAGCTTATGAACAATCTTGTTCTTTAAAAAACTTTCACACCCGGTCACCTTCACTAGCTTTTGGCGCCAGCTTATAAGTAACTAGGCATAAAAAGTTACTCCTATAGTGCCGTTTGGGTTCGAAGTTAAATTGTAGGTCCCTTTCTCTCGTACGAAAATGAGAAGCACACAAGACAGGAGATTGAGACAAGCTGGGCTTGGTTCTTTTTGGGCTGTGTAAAACCAAGTATATTTAATAAGTTTGTTCAATATTGCAAATAGGGTTCATTATTTCTTAAAATTTCAAAACCTTTTGACCTTAGTCTTGTGTGGATGATTACTTGCTGTTTCGAAGACTTAAATAAAGGTATATTATAAAGTAACTTTCTAGATTGTCATCTTCTGAATGAACGTTCGATAAAAAATACTGTCAATTTGGTTTTGCGAAGCATTTAATAAGCAATCTAGAGTATTCCTAAGACCGCCTTTTGAAAAACCACGTTGATTGCACTCTATCGATTGCTTGCCAAACCAAAAAAGGGGTTTCAATGCTATAGTAACTGAAAGTAAGAGCATGGTAACTTCAACGTGTAAATGCGAGCGAAGTTTTGAAGATGCTTTAAAACGATTTCAAAGAGAGCTTCATGAAGCAAATTTCATCGTGTAAACATGATCAGCCATGATCTTCGTACAGACAGGTCCTACCTTAGCTGATAAGTTTCATGGGGAGTACAGAAAACATGCCTGAAATCAGGCATGCATTGTGTCTGTTGTTCTTACTGGTCAGATCAGAATTCATCCCTGTAAAGTTCAGTATTGAAACGTAGAACGGCAACGTTCTTGGGAAGCTGTTTAAGAAGATCACAAATAAGTAAGCATAATTGATGGCCATAATACGAAGGAACCTGGTAAGAATCAGGGCTGCAAGCCCAAAAATATTTTGGGAGCTCGAACCAAAATTTAAACGAGAGCGTAAGTTAAAGTCGGCCCTGCCCGACTTCGAAATACCCGTTACTCAGCTCAGCTCGGATAAGTATGCAACATTTTTTTAACTCGGCCATTTATTATCCGATCCTTTTGAAAATTGTGGAGAGGTGAGATTGTGGATATTGGCCACATAGACTACACTGCAAAATCTGAGATCGATATCTTAAAAATTGTGGAAGTTATTCAATATTTTTTATTGCGGGGGCGGGAGGGGGCGTGGCCAAAATTTGAAACAAACTTGATCTGCCTTCTAGTCTCTGAGATCTAGGTGTTCATACAGACGGACGGACAGACGGACATGGCTATATCGACTCGGCTGTTGATGCTGATGAAGAATATATATACTTTATGATATCGGAGATGCTTCCTTCTGCCTGTTACATACATTTGCACGACTTTAGTATACCCTTTTTACTCTACGAGTAACGGGTATAAAAATGGTTCAGGTTCAGAATTTGGAGGTTCAAGGTTTTTGGGCAACGGTTTTGGTTCGAACCTTGGTTCAGCCCATGCTTAATACAAGTTTATTTAGTAATCGACCTTAAAACGAAGTAAACTGTAAGAAAATTGGGTCGATTTACATACCAAAAGTGTAATGTTAAGCTCTTCTTTTGTGAATAATTCAATAAGCTTTGGAGAAAAGGATCTTAAAAAACAGAGGCTTATTTGTTTAGGGATTCTAATGGTAATTTTGAACATTTTAATAGATGCATTACAGAGTTACACAGTTAATACGTGTTCTATTCCTGGTTTCATTTCTAAGGAAATCCTGGTGTCAATGCTTATTAAGTTCCACGAATAACTAAAGAAAGTTATTGTGTCAGAAATCGACCAAAAATGGTAGAATGTAGTGTAAATAGAGTGAATGAAGTCAATCTAGTATGAGTAATCTCTTGATTTGTGTGCTATTTAGCAAACTTTTCATTAAAGTTTGATTTAGTTGAGCTTTCCATTCAAACCCTATCACATTTCCCATCTAAACTTTCTAAATCTACCCTCTCTAATTACATATATATACATTTACATAAAGGCCCGGCCTGTCATTTCCATATTCCTCTGTTTCCCCTGCCCATCGCATTTGGCAAAGATTTCGATTAAGTCGTGCAGAATTTTCTTTTGAAAATCAAAACAACATGAACAGCAAAAGCAGAGAAAAATAAAATACATTTCTAAAACTTTATCTCATTGACTCGTTAAGAAGCAGCCCCCCCACCGCACTCTAAAGTTCTTTACCCCACGGAAAGGGAAATGTTGTATTTCTATTTTTTTTTTCTGGCTTTTCTGACACAAAGAAAATGCACTCGAGTGTTAATAGACACAACCCCTCTCTTCTTCTATACCCCTTTTTTGCGTCTTACAAAATGAATATGGAATTTTTGGCATAATTCATCACTTACCTTTCAGACCTGGCGTTGTTCAATTAGCGATAATAAAAGAAATGCCACGAATGAGTTTTTCACATTTAACTTTCTGACAGCTTGATGCGGGTACGCTGTTAGCAGGCAATGGGCTAATTGACACTGCGATTGGCCTACAGGCAGCAGTATGACAATCTCGACGCTTTCTCTTGACTGGTTTTATATATTTTATTTAATGGTTTCACTTGTTTTTAAAAACCGCATGGCAAAAACTGCCAAATTGACAGAAAAAACATTAACATCAACACAGAGCCGGGGAAAGAAATTGTATGAAATTGTATAAAAAAAAGAAAAAAGAATGACATTTCCTGGTCAAGTTGATTGCAAGCAAAAGCTAATACTTTTTCCAACATTTACAGTGGTTTTACTATCATTTTGGTATTAATAATACAATAAAAAAGGAAATCTAAAGCTGTGGCCTTATTGTCAGTGTTCTAGGTTCTGCGTTTGTATTTGAAATTTTTGATAATGCAGTTCCAAAAACCACATGTATGAAAATCAGAGCTGCAAACCCAAAAATATTTTGGGAGCTCTGGCTCGCGTGTTCGAACCAAAATTGGGATGGGATATGACAATACTTTATGTAAATAGAAACACTTTCATACAGCTCATGAGCAGAAAAGCAATGACAAAGTGTTTCTATTTATATAGAGTACTGTGACAAAATAAAAATTTCAAAGTGCTGGATGCTTCCACAGTAAGGTTACGTTCGTTTTTTGTGAATAAATCAATAAGCTTTGGAGTCAAGGATCTTAAAACACAAAGGCTTAAATGTGTGGGAATTCTAATGGTAATTCGGAATATTTTTATAGATGTTTACATTAAACTTTCCTGCCCATTGTAAGACTCAGTTTTTCAAAACCATCAGAGTAATGGAAGAAGTCGCTAGGAAATAGGTAAAATTCTTCATGTCTATAATTTTTGTTGAACCGAACCGAAATTTTAGGTTCGGAACAGGATCAGGTTCAGCTTTAATACCTTAAGAGGTTCGGTTCAAGGTTCGGTTCACAGTAAACTGAAAGTGGGAATTCCGGGTTCGAACCGGTTAGGTTCCAAACCGGTTTGCAGCCCTGATGAAAATAAAGGTTTTTGATAACCTTTACCCACAATGAAATTTACCTGAAAAGATAAGAAAGAAGGAAGAATATTGTTAGCTTGTCATTTTGTTTAAATGTCAAGAAAAATAATTGCTATTTTAGTGCAAATTTTGAAAACTAATTAAGGCTTACAGCGTAGTTTTTAAAAGTTCCAAAATAAACAAATATATATTAAAATTTGCCAAAACCAAAATTGTTTTATTTTTCCCAATACAACAAAAAATTGTGTATTTTAATATTTTGATCCACTGTTTGAGTCCACGCACTGAAAATGAAAACTAAACACAATTAAAACTAACGAACCTGGCAAAATTTACACAAAATAAATTTCGTTTTAAATGTTATGAGGCTCATATTGAGGAGTGAGGGGGGCTGGAGTGTGGGGTGTGATGGTTGCTGATGCTGCTGCTGCTGCATTTTCCTGTTGGTTCTAGTTGATTTAATTAAATGCATTTGAATGCAAATGCCTGGCAATGCGTACCGCCGGCTCTCAAAGCCATCACCATATGTGGTTTACTCACACACTGACACGCGCCTACACAAATGTTTTGATATATATGTATGTGGCCATATGTGGGCATGTGTGTGTGTGTGTGTGTGTGTGTCTATGTGTGTAGTTAGTTGTAACTAAAACAAAAACGGAAATGCTGAGCTTATGCTGCTGACAGCGCCCTCTGGTGTTATTTTATGGCAAAAATAGACATATATATATATATACACTATATGCGTATGTATGTGTTGTTGTTATGTGTGTGTGTGAAGTCATCTAGCTACCGGGGGTTAGGTGTGATGCTTTGTATACATTTTCATAATATCAAATTGTGCCAACCATGGTGAAATCTGTGCGTAGTTTTTTTATATGCCAAGTGGGTTGTGATGAAAGCCGCAGGCCAGATTTAATCAAAAAGTGCATGCAATCAACTGCAGTATACACCCGGGCAGCAGCAACAGCATTTAAAGTCAATTAACAAGCCAATTCAGATGGTCGAGAAAGGAGCAAGCTAATCTGTAATCATTTTAGTCGTTGATTAAACTTTCCAGTTTTTGCACACTTTTCCCAGAAATCTTAATGGCGGTGTCTTCATGATGAAGCATGAAGCAATTTCTCACATAAGTTTTTATGCCTCGAAATTAATTCGTTCTCTCATATTATTTCTGCATATTTAACTAGTCTTAAAGCATTTTTAATTTATATTTGTACAGAGTGGTCCATCTCATGTTTGGAATTTAACTATTCATAATTTGACTTTAAAAGGTCAAATGTCATGAAGGTCGTTATTCGCTTGAAGAAAGTTGGGAAATATTATGTATTCTGTACCAAAGGTACGCAGAGTATATTGAATTTGTGGAAATGAAGGTAACATTCAAAGACAGGCATCTCCAACCTTTTGCAGA
>JAWNNO010002074.1:0-22897 GCA_035044985.1 Lordiphosa fenestrarum
AACGCAAATGTTAAACAAATGTAATGTTCCGGACGAATGAGTTGTATGCATTAAGGAATCCTTCCAAATAAGTACGCCTGTGTGCCGGCTCCCCTTTTTTGCCTGGGATAACGCAAATAATATTAAATTGATTGCACAAACAAAAACAAAAGCGGAAGTGTAAATGATTTAACACAATTCCAATTCCAATTTCTTGTTCACTCTCGGTCATGTTTTTCGGCCTCTGCTCTTTGCTCTGCCGGCTGGCTCAAGATGGCTCAAGCCGGAATTTCGTTGCTCGCCGGTCCGGAAAGAGAAATTTTCTCGTGTCTTGTAATTTAGTTTATGGCAAGTACTATTCAATTTTGCTGCTTGAACAGGATGGTTATTATGATTATTTGTTAGCAAATGCGACCTCGCTTGGTTGGCCTTAAATATGTATGAGGTAATTTCATTTCATTCAATTTAATCGGTTGCTTGTCTTTTGGTCAGATGATAATGATAATTAAGGTCAACTTTGCAACTTAACCCGTTCGCCACCAACTGCCTGAAGCTCTACTTTTATCTAGCTGGGCTGAACATTTAGATGATTGTGTTAGACATTTCCAAATTGAATTTAAACTGTTGTAATGCAAGAATTAGTGAAAATGTTGAAACTTTTCGAGTACTTTGTGGCGATTCTCAGAGCTTTGAAGTAAACTAGGAAGGTACAAACCTTCTACACAGAAAAAAAAAGATCCATTTGGAATGGATATGTCTTTAATATCCTTTTAATCATCCAGCGGACCTGCAAAATCATCAGTTTTCATATTCTTTCGATGATCTTAAGCTCCGTTGGATGATTAAAAGGATATTTTAGAAATATCCCGTCCAAATGGATACCGGAAATCATCCAATCGATATATTTTAATATCCTTTTTTTTCTCTGTGTAGCTATATATTATATATATATTATATATTACGGGTGAGCAATTTGGTCCTTCGATTTCACCCAAATATGGCAAGTCTGTGTTAAAGCATATATTATTGATAAATTCCCAGCTTAAGAACGCCCAACATTGCCCACAAAAACGGTTTCTGTGCTATTTTTCACCGGCTGTGGTGAAGCGGGTAGTGTGTGTGCCTGCTTTGCTTGGGTTTCATCCCCAATCATCAAATGAAAAAGTGTTTTCTTTAAAACACAGCAGCAGCTTTGAATTAACTAGCCACACTCAGCTAATCTCAGAAGATCTTTGTACTTGAATTAAGTACAAACGGTGTCCGTAGGGTAAGTACGAATATACTTAATTCAAGCACAAATTTCAAGTTTCACAAACGATTTCATCAGTCTCGAAAGACTTGATTTTAGAAAGTCTAGCAAATATTTAGAAAATTTTCACTTGTTTTTAAAGTCCTTTTCATCAACACTTTAAGGCTGTAACGTTCTTTAGTCAAGCCAGATGAATTCTCATAATAAGTACAATACATTTTTTCTTAAAGCCCTGTAATTGCTCATTTCAGCCCAAAAAGCACATAGAAAGAAAATAAGAGTACTTCAAACAAGTACAAAAAGTGCTTCGTTAGAGCCCTTAGAAATTCTACAGCTACCCTTCAGTTCGGCTCAGACCTGAAATGGAGGGCTGGTCATGTATTCAGGCCTGCCCTTATATGAATTTCAGCTATGAATTTAACACAGGCATTTCCTACTACGTCCTGACCTCTGATGATTTCAGGCATGAATTCAGGGCTGAACTCATGGGTGAGTTTCATGGGAAGTACTAAAACATGCCTGAATTCAGGCCATGAAATTTAGCTATTCCTACTGTTAAGGTCTGTATCAGCCCTAGACAAATTCAGTACTGAAAGGTAGAACTACGGGGTATTCTATTCTTAATCGAGACACCGAACCAAAGAAGGCTGGAAATATTCAAAGAACTAGAAATAACTACTGTAGTTAACAAATTTACTATTATTCCAAAACAAAAGTGCTGAAAAGCGGTTGAGAATTTCAAGAACAGACTCGCTTAAAAATAATTGTCGTTTCAGTAGCACACTTTTGGGAGCTTGCAATCTTGTACTCAATCTAACATATTTTGTGCCTGAACTAACAACAGGCCTTTCTTGAGTTTTTCGTCCTACTGTAGGTAAAAAATGTTCTTAATTTTAGAATGTTTCTTCCTTTTTCTATAATTTTAACAAGCATTTTCGGTTTAGGAATCATTAGTGCTCAATTTTTTGATATTTTAAGTACAAAACGGCTTAAGTTTTTTCCCGTTTGGTGTAGAACACCGGCAGCGTTTTTATTTCTGACTGCATGCGAAAGCTCTTCAAACTTTGCCATTCCGATTCAGTATTAAGCTGTAGATCCCTTTCTCTGTTGAGAAGTTTAGAATCACACAAGCTAACAGACTGAGAGGAGCTTGACTTGGGCTGCGTAAAGCCGAATATTTATTTGTTTTTGTAATTTATTATTTTTTTTTTCGACAAATAGTTTTTGTGAGATTTATACACACAAAGTACATCATGCTGAATGCCCTTTAAAGTAGGCTACGTTATATGAAAACATTAATCTTAGCTATGTATTCATTTTTAGATGCCTTGACTCAACATTGTGTTGTATACTCATAACTTACACAACAATCTGGGTGAATTTGCAGTGCTATTATATTTGAATCAAGCGATCCGGAACTATTTGCTTTATATGTTTTGAATAATAAGCCCGTCGGTAATTGAACCCAAATCTTAGAAAATAATCCTCAATATAATTTGCCTGCCACAATCGCCAGAATGTCTGTGTGGCAACATCAAGTTGTAAACATTATTTTGAACTGTCAATCACAAGCAGGAGCTGCCATAGAGCAAACAAACTGAAAGTGGGCAACATACCGAGTTATTTTGCAAACAAACTTTTATCCGTAGATAAGCTGGCTGATAACGTATTGAAAGCCTAACACTGAAATAAAGTCAATGTGGGCTTTTCATTCCATTGAATTTATACCCAAATGGACATATCCATGACCCTCGGTCGTATTTAAATGTTAAAGTGTCAAAATCAAATGGATTTTTATTTAGACAGCAGGTTTAACTTATAAATCTTCATTGGTGCTAAGGTTGATTTTGGGACAATTTTAACAGGAATGTCGCGCGGTACATGCTTTTGCCATCATGATATTTATGAGGTTTTTATTGCATATGTAGTTTGTTATGGCTTGATATGAATTCATTTTAGAGAGCGTTAAGGAGCAGAAGTGAATGCAATCTATAGACACTTTTATAAAATGCAATAGATTTCTATTCTATTCTATTTCAATACACATAAAAAAATTGGAGATAGCGACAATTTCATGGCTTATTAGTTATGAGTTAATGTCAGTGTAAGTAACATAAATATAATTAGATTGTCTCTTTACAAAAATCTGATATACAGCCATGCTCCGGTTTTCACTTATTTTTGCGAATTGCGATTTCAGCAAATTCGTACGATTTTAGTTTAGAGCGCTCCGAAATTCGCCAGTTTTTGTCATCGATAATGTTCCATTCTCAACTTGTTTTGTGTCATTTCACATAACAAAAACAGCTGATGAGCGCCACTACTCATGACATCGATAGTCATATATCGATATATACCATGGCCAAATCGCAAATTGTTGTTATTGTGAGCAGTTTTCCATCACGCTCAATTTTGTGTATCTCTATTAAATAAATTGTTTTAAATATTGCCTCAATGCGAATTGAGTGGATAAGTCCGTAAGACAAATCTAAAAAGATTAAAGAACTGAATAAAAATGGTTCCGTGGGCTATCTGTTTGTGCATCAACCTATATTTTGCATTTACTTTTCATTTCACGGACTCAGATGTCGCCGGTTTAAAAACGGCAAAACTTTGCGATTTCCGAATGTCGGAGCACCAACTTTTACGATTTGGTGATCAAATCGCAAAGTTTTTGCGAAAGCGAAAATGGGAGCATGGCTGATAATCTATTGTTTGTAATACCTTTCATTTGTTGGTCCCGCTGGATATTTCAATGGAAATGTCCAAATTGCTTGATTATTCGAATTCGGGTGGTTATTAATTATATTTCATTGGCAAATAAACCTGTGGTTACTACTTTTATCAATACTTTATCGAAATGTCGACATATCGATATTTGTTTTGGACAATAAGGCTTATTCCGGTACCAAATTTGTGTGCCATTACATCGATATTTTTATACCCTTGCAGAGGGAATATAAATTCTTAATCAGCATGACGAGCTGAGTCGATATATCCATGTACGTCTGTACGTCCGTCTGTCCTTTTGTTTCTATGCTATCTCCTCCGTCAGTTATAAAGCTATCGCGACCAATCAAAGACTTTTAGTACAAATACGCTGTACAAGTAACGAAATCAGCCGGATCGAATAACTATAGCATATCGCTGCCATAGGAATGATCGGTCGAAAAACAAGTTTTAGTGATAAAAAAAGACTTTGCTTGCTTGCTTCCATACTTTGTATTTCTTAGTTTGCTATGCTTTCCAAGGTATACCTGTCATAGAAAAGTAGAGTCTGAAAAGTAGTCTTTGATGGAAAAACTTGTTTGTTTTCAGTGGAAATGTCCTTCAAACTAGTTAGAAAAACGTGCTGCAACGGTATCAAACTTACAAGTTAATTTTCCTATATTTTTTGAAACGATATCAGCAACTATTACTATGGACACTTTGAAATCGAACGTTCGGTGCATTTGTGTCGTTGAGATAAAAATCATAATATGGACTTAAGACAGCACTTTGAAACTATTCCAAGATTGGGCCAGACTGTTAAAACAACTTAAAGTCGCAAATAAAAACTAATCATTTGGATGCACTACAATGCCAGCTTCAACAGTTTCTCGGAAATGCTAGCAAGTCCGTTCACACATATTCTCTTATAATATGTATAGTATCAATATGGACAATGTAAATCAGTAGTGGGCACCAAAATCAAACCAATGGTTAAGATAAACCAATGGTTAAGATTCGAAATTCAAGTTTCGAGGTTTTTATGTAAAAGATTTTGGTTCAAGCCTTGGGGGGGGGGTTAGGGTTTGCACTTTCGAAAAATGGAATTTTTTTATCTTATTGTTAAACATTTCAAGAATATACTCTCAAAATTTTAAATCGATCTGAGCAAAACTCTTGAAGTTATTGTCTAATTAGTCCCCTGTCCTTTAACGCTTAGCATTCACTTTTATTGCTTATAAACTTTCAAAGGCGATTTTCTCAAAACTACTTTTTCAAAGTCCGTGATCACTGCCATTCAAAAACTACTTGATCGATTAATTTCAAACTTTGTATACATTTTCTACATATAAAATACATTTTTTTACATTAAAGGGGTTTCGCACCCACAAAATGGCGGAATTTTTCTTGGGAAATACCATTTTTCACTTTAGATGGCCACCAAAAATTTAAAAAAAAAATAAATAAATAATCAGAGAACGTTGGGGGGAGGATTTGATGATACTTTAACTAAATTTCATTGGGTTTTAATTTTAGATAGTTTCCCGACTGAGATATAGTGATCACCCCAAATCGATTTTTTTCAAAGTCGTTCTGGCGCAAGCTTTGTCACCGGCTGGTTTTTCAATATTTCCACATGAAAAATTTATAGAATATTGTTAAAAGTATACTTAATAAAGTGCAAAAGGTTTGAATTAATTTGCTCATTCCATTCTTTTAGAAAAAATTCACAAAAAAAGTGTTTTTTCGAACGCTAAAACCCTTACCCCCGCTTAAACAAAGGATGCAATTAAGATGGAGATTTTAACAGTAAGTCTAAACATTTTTGCACTTTTCTGCCCATTTTAGTAGTCAGTCGCACTAAACCAACCATATAATAGATGAAGTCGATAAAGTTCTGTTGTCTATAATTTTGTTGCACTGAACCGAAATTTTAGGTTTAGGCTTTAAGTGGTTCGCGTTGAGCTTTTGAGTTTGAACCGGTTCGGTTCAGAACTGGCTTGCAGCACTGATATAAATTTGATGCTTTGCTTATATGTTTGAAAGTGTTTCTAGGTATTTGAAGTATTGTGCCGAAAGTAATTTTTGGTCGATGCTTAAAACAACTTCACTACTCGGTTACTTTGAAAACAAAGTCTAATTTCAGAAAACTAAGTTAGTAAGTAAGTAATATGCTTAAGTTGTGCTATTGAAAAGATCAGATAGAACGATCACTTGCACTAGTTATTAGTAGTCTTATGGCGTAGATGTTCTTTTATTACTTGCAGATTTTGAGTAAGCTTGAGAAAACAACGATATTAACGATATATCGTTGTTTTTTAGATTCGGTATATCACACATCGATTTTGGCAATTGAAATTTTTGATACTATCGGTATTGATATTTTGAGATATATTGACAACCCTACTAGATGCCATCAACCATTTCTTTGTAACTGAATTCACTTGGCTTTGAGCAAAACGGTTTCAGCAGCTCAAAAAACTCAAAGTTTTGCATTACCTGATTTAGTTACTAAGGCTAATCATTTGTGATTAGCCTAAATTTGGTCCTTAACCGCTTTCTGCTTGCATATCCTACTCACAATTTGCACTTATCTATCAAATTGGAAATTTATTAGATCTTTTTATGAAAATTGACATAATTTAAAACTGTAAAACCATTGAAGCACTCCAGGCATTGGCGGTGAATGGGTTAAATATGATTTCCCCGACCCAATCTAAAAAATTTAACAACTTAATTGTATTTTTTTTTTAACCTATTTTATAAATCGTTCACTTTTTTGTGTATTTATTTCTATTGTTGCTTCTTAGTTTCCATTCCACTTTAAAAGTTTAACTAATTTGTTTGTTATTTGATTTGGAGTTTGTTTTTAAGTTTGAGAACTGTTTTTTCTTTCAAATAGTTTCAAATTTCCTTTAACACTTTTACAAGTTTTCACTTATTAGTCACTGTTTTTTTTTTACATTTGTAAAGTTTTTGGAACTTCGTTTAATATAATTTCAAATCCAGTTTTTATTTACCGAGCTGGCCACCCGATTTGTTGGCTAACTTACAATGGTGGCAGGCGAGGAACGTACCAAGCTTCACACCGGCTAAAAGGAGACTAAGCCTAACGTGCCCAAGCGAGTCGGTGGCGTATACGCAATCATCTCGTTTGGCATGCTGTGCGAGAATAACATTTAACAGCGGTTGATTCTGAGAGAGAGAGAGTGTGTGTCGGAATGTAAAGAGAGCCGCATGTCAACTAACATTATGTTACTGACTCAACATTTAGTTAACATAAAAAACACAAAACTGTTTTGCTGTCTCTCAAACTGTTTCAAAATGTTTGAATGTAATTGGTATTTTATCAACACAGCTGTTTCCTCGCTTGTGCTCCTACCAATTTGTATATTTTGACCCACAATTTATGCCAGCCACCAAAAAGTCTTAACATTGAGATAACATAATTTCTCATTAACACCAAAGGGAAATTCGCCTTGCACCAAAAAAGGCGCGCACATAATTCTTTAGCCAGCCAAAAGGGGAAACACAAAAAGTAGTCGAAAAACAAGGCAAACGCATCGTTTGAAACTAGGACAGCGCCGCATGCGTTGGCAAAGTGCAAAACGCAAGGATAACCATAATATCCGGGAATCCAAAAGAAAGCCAGAGAGAGTAAGAGCGAAAGAGAGAGAAATTTGGAAAGAAAACAAAAGAACAAATTATAATGCAGACGAACAACCCATAGATGTCGCCGCACAAGAGCAGCACAAAAGCAAATCTGCTTGTTCTTTTCGGGACATTAGAATCGAGGATGCGGAGGGCGCAAGCTTTTGCATAAAATTCAATTTGTCGTGTGCAGTTGCCATGAATATGCCGAATTGAAGCCTGCAACTTGGCCTCCGGCCTCCCAAATACCCCACATTGCCCCTCTGACCCCGGCGTAACATATGCGCGAAATTACTTACAGTGGGCCCCGCCGCTGTCAGTGACAGTTTTTGGGTCCTGTAAAACAATTGCTTGCATATGCAAAAGACACTTTCAGTTTTTAATAAACACACACGCTGGCACATAATTTCTTTGGCCTGCAACAACAAGCAAATTGAAAAACTTATTCTATGGCCAGCAGAAAATCTAATGATAATCACTGGCAAACCAAAACGACTTTCCATTGACAAAACTTTTAAATGGTTATTGTGTGGTCCCGTCTCAAAGGTCTCAAAGAGTTTGCCCAACTATCCGAGTATTTGACATTTGACCCAGCCGCATTTTTGTGCTCGAAGTTCGAGCTTTGGTTTGGTTGTTGTTGTAGAACAAAAAAATGGCTAGCTCTTGTAGGTTAGCTACAAACATTTAGCAATTAAAATAGTTTTTCCTGTTTTGCATTCAGGCTACACCCTGTTTGTTTTATGATAGCGGGGTAAGTCATTAACAAGCTTGAACTTTGAATTTAAACAGAAATTTGATTGTACTTGCCTGTAATTTACATGTATGAGAAGCTTAACTTTGCCATATCCTTCAGAATAAAAATTACCTAAAATTAAGCCATATATTCTAGAAGCAGTTCTCTGCCAAATTGTGTTAAGTCCATAAAATGAGATTAGTAGTTTAAAATTAAAATTTTTTAAAAACATCTTCAGAGACAAAACATTTCACATTCACTTAATTTTACTTTAGTTTATGTATTTTTATTGTTGTGTCTCTTGTTTAAAGTTGTGCGAAAGCATAACATGACCTCGAGCCGGCTAAAAAATGCAGGTTTACTCAGTATTAAGGTCACAGAAAAACCAGTCACATGTATTTTTCAGGGATGCAAACCACTCGAAAATAAGTACTGGTTCGGTTCAGTGGTTCGCAGAATTTCTGAACCGCCGGTTCGGTTCAGAACATGGTTTTTGGAGCTAACTGAACCGCGGTTTCGGTTCGGTTCAGTGGTTCACAAAGGCAAATAAAGAAATATAATTTCTGTAAAAATGTGACTATTCGAACACTTTTGAAAATTAATTCTTCTAATCCATTTGAATATCTTTAAAATCTTTAGAAGAATGTGCATAGTTATTATTAGTTATTACTTTTAGAATTCGTCTATAAATTCCTAGAGGAATGCCCTTCGAAAAGAGAGAATGTCTGCTAGAAAAGAATACGTTCCATGCATCTTACATACCCTATTAATCATATCATACGAATTGTAGATATTGGCCACATAGATTACACTGCGAAATCTGAGCACGATAGCTCACAAATTGTAGGAGATATTCAAAAAATTTTATTGCGGGCGGGGGGGGGCGTGGCCAAAACGTTTGAAACAAACTTGATCTGCCTACAGACAATACTAGCTTACATCTAAAATTTGGTTGCTCTAGCTCTTCTAGTCTCCGAGATCTAGGTGTTCATACAGACGACGAGACGGACGGACAGACGGACATGGCTATATCGACTCGGCTGTTGATGCTGATGAAGAATACATATACTTTATGATATCAGAGATGCTTCCTTCTGCCTGTTACATACATTTGCACGACTTTAGTATACCCTTTTACTCTACGAGTAACGAGTATAAAAACTCTGCTGTCTAAGATTGAATTAAGGTAAAGAAGATTGAATTGAAAATATTGTCTACTAGTGGAAAAAGACATGTTGATGACAGGAATATTAAGCGATAGGCGGACCATTGCAGAAGACTTACAGTATTACAAGTTGTAAAATTTGTTTCAAGTCATCCTATGTAGAGGATCGAATGAAATGTATAAAATTTATCTTCGATTCAAATTCCCAAATTAATCAAAAACATTGGGGAAAGCGATTCCCAGTTAAAACTCGTGAGAAAGCCGAACCGAACCGTTTTCTTTTGTGGTTTTCGGTTCGGTTCAGCAATTCTGATAGGAAGCCGGTTCGGTTTGCGGTTCGGTTCACGAGCTGGAATATGCGGTTCGGTTCGGTTCAAAACCGGTTCGGTTCAGAACCGGTTTGCATCCCTGGTATTTTTATTATATTTCTCAGTCTGATCTCAGAGATTGCTCTGTTATTTCAAAGTTTATGTGACACAGAAATAGGAACTCAATTTACAGTTTCGTGACTAGTGCAATAATTTAAAAGAAATATTCTTGATGCACTTGAATAAAAAACAAACTAAATAAACTAAAATGATCACCCCTTGTAATGAATTGTATTAATATGTAAGAAAGTCGTCCAAGCCAGAAGCTGCCCAAGCTTTTAAGGTGTTGCATATCACAGTTAGCTATCATTCCTATATTTCAGGGATGGACTAAATGGAAAACAAACTAAATCAATCCCCCAATCCACGTATAACTTATGTACAATAATACACACCTAAAAAAAGTATCCACATATAAACACGCAGGCAGATTAACTACAACAGGCAACAAAGTCCAGTATGTCGGAGGGTCGGTGGAGATTCTTGATGATTTTCGAGAAATTTCGGAAATGTTCCTTCGAGGAAAGATTTTTGGGAAGTTGAAGCTTAAAGTTGCCTTGATACATATTTTGCAACTTTAAGGCCATATTTTGTTGGACTCAATACTTTTTTTTGATTCCATTGACTTCATCATAAAGTTGTATGTCTTAAATCCTAAGTAAATTTACAGGCTATTTACACTAGGACGTGCGTTATGCGTTAATAGCTAACAATTAGCTTTCCATACAAAAAAAGCTGAATGTAGGCTATTAACGCATAACGCACTTGAAATGTAACAAATACCCTTGTATTCTTTGATTTTTTTGAGCGAAATACTCACAGAAGATGCACAGAGAAATAGCTAAGCGGGCAGTGGTTCATGATCCATAGGATGATTTTGGTATTCAAATTGAATAGAGATTCATTAAAATCCTTTTTTGCATATTTAAATATCCATTTAGTGTAAAGTTGATCTTCAATTATCATCCAAAAGAGCTGAAAATTATGAAATGAATATGAGAAATGGATATTATAATATAAAAGAAAAGTATACTCTCCACATGAATCTTAGCTAGTTAGTTTTTTACTGTGTAACCAAAAGTAAGCAATGCAAAAACAGAACATTAAGCAACTCATTTGTATAAAATTCGGAGATATATTTTCAACAACATCCATCACAGTCTTATCACAGTTTTATAGTTTTAAGGCCATGAATTCTTAAAGGGTTGTGGTCACTCGAAAAAAAAAATCGCAGAATTGTTTGGAATAGTTCGTTTTAAACTTAAGTAGCAATACATTTTGATAATATCAAACATAAGGATTCACACCAAATCGGGAGTTACGTTGTGACCCCCAGCCACTGCACATTGGTCAGAATCGCGAAATAATTGGCATAAAGTCGAATATTACAGATATCGAGATGAAACTTGGTATATTTGTTAAATATAGCACTCTAAATATTGAAAAAAAATTTAAGTTGATTTGACTTCCATGACTGCCTATATATGGCAACATAGCGTATACGTGATCAAAAATCCAATTTTTGAGAGCTGTGAAAAAGAAGCTTAAATTTGAAAAGAATTACTTCAATTTATTATACTATTGAACTATTTCTTACATTCAGTTGAGTTCTACAGCTAATTCAAACGAAAATGGGTTTATCTTATCTGATTCCGATTCATCCGAGCTCATCTAGAAGTTTAAAGAAACACAAGACCCTCAAAAACCCGCTAACAAGATTAATATTATCTTGTAGTACACACTTTCTACTTTATTTTAACATATACTACATAACGCACAAAGACGCACAAGGTTAGTTTTACTCCACAGAAGACAAGCACTTTGGTTAAGTATTCTCTGTATATGGGACAAAACAAAACAATACACATTAATGAAACATATTGAACATTCTCAAAAAAGGTTTCCATTTTCACATTCTACATACCCTGGCCTTCAATATTCCTTATTTGCAAAAACTGTTTGTGCAAATTTAGGTGATGTGCAAGTCCACAAAGTTAACAAATATTTGACGCCAATTCTATCACAACAATCACTTAACTCAACAGCTGACGTTCATAATCGATAACAATTTCAGGGTTGCCAAACAATCGAAAATATTATTCGATTCTTTGTATATAGACTATGTAGTTTAAAGGTGTATTATCGAAAAAGAGTTTTGTTTCCATGAAAGTTTCGACTTTATGCCAATTATTTCGCGACTTTGACCAATATGCAGTGTACCAATTCAAACCATTTTACTTACTTGCTGGATTCGTTTTTAAACGATTTTTGTTAGTTTTGTTACGTTTTTCGAAATGCGCTTTCTTAATGCACAATTATCTCAGATCTCAGCTTCGACTCATATTAAAAGTGACACTGGCATCCAAGCTTAGAAAACTAGATCATACCATAAAATAAAGGGTTCATAACATAACTTGAGTGACATAGGGTTGACATTACATATATATAAAATAGCTTGCGCTTAAAATGAGCCAAAATATGCTTTGCTTTTCAAATAAACTTTGTAGTCTTGTGTTATTTTTGCCCTCGCCCATTGTAACATTTGTATTTTTATTAATTATTAGCCAGCACTCCTCTTAGCTTCTCTCTCTCTTCCTTTTTTGTGCTTTTTGCTGTGTAGTTCCAGCTCATATGTATAAGAGGTCAGCGTATGTGCACTCAAACTTTTACTACGAATGAGAGCTTAAGTAATAAACATACTTTATTCAGCACATCAAAACAATGAATTGCTGTTGCCTTTGAATAAATTGAACGAGAAAATACCCTAAGAAAAAACGACTTCTCAAAACCCCAGCCCAAGCAGACTCCTTTTTGAGCGATTTCTCACTTCAATTTAGGTATACAAAACCAGCCTTTGCATGTAGAAAGGTTAGCCTTATGACTGATTGTCTTACTATCATTAATCGCACTGTATTGCGTGAGGTCAATAGTCGTAGAAGCCGGCATTTGCGTTAAGCAGGTGGTACCGATTTTAATTCCCATAAAAGGAAGGTAAAGTTTTAAAAACTTATTTAAATAGAACAACATTTATTTTTTGGCAAGCGATTCTTCCTGGAAATTAAAATAAAGTGTCTGTTTTTTTTTGTGCTTCTAGTAGGCGTTACTATTCCTGATATCTTTTATTGCTCAAGATAAGAAAGTTATGAAATCAAACGAACTATAATAATTTTTATTTTATACTTTAAAATGATACTGGAATTTGAACTCTGGTCCCTTGACACTAAACACAATTTGCATTTCGAGTCAACCAGATGCTCCATCGCTCAACTAAATATTAGCTGTTTGTGAAAAGTTTCAATTAAAAATTTGATTGAAGGGATATTTCCAATTAAAAATTAAGTGGTGGGAAAAATTTCAATGCAAATTTGAATGAAAGGGAAATACTCTAAGATGAATTTTAATGACAGTGATATAAATAAATAAATATTAGCTGGCACTTGACTGGCTGCAAGTGCCATTAATAATTGTCTTAAAGCAGGAATTTTCAACTATTTCTAAATATTAATGGAACATTTTCAATTATAATTCAATTATCTTGAAGAAATAGTTGACGTAAAATGCAAGCACATTTCAACAGGATTTAAGGGTAATTGAAAAGTTCAACTATTTAATTCAAGTATTTGCAAGTATTTGGTACACAGACGGATCTCTGACACCCCAAGAAGCCGAACTTGGGGTAGCAGGACCTAGAACGAAAATGTCTGAGCGTATGGGGAAATTCTCAAGCGTATTTCAAGCTGAATTAAATGCTCTCCCGATACGCGAAGTTAATATGGATAAAAACTACTATAACAGAGAAATTGTGATCCTCTCAGATAGCCAAGCAGCGCTGAGCTGCAATAAGTTCACCTCTAAGCTCGATCTGGAGACAAAGAAAAAAATTCCACCAACTAGGCAGCAGAAACAACCTGACCCTACGCCGAATAACGGGACACAACAACATTCCCGGAAACGAAATGGCCGACGAACTGGCCGCAAGGGTGCGGCCAACGCAGAACCCTACTGTGGCATAGGCCAACATATCATTAGGGAACTCCTTAGAAAAGAAGAGAGTACGCTTAGAACAGCCTACTGGGTAAACACCAAGGGCATAAGACAAGCAAAAGCATTAATTGTGAAAGCAACACTACAAATGTCCAGAAACTGATCCAACAAGGAAAGAAATCCCTCAGGATCCTGGCAGGGCTCAGGCTCCGTAGGCACAAGTTGGGAATAACACACATCCAAAAATTAAACAAGAAAGAAAGTCGGTGATGCCCGACTATAATATACTCTGTACCAATGAAATTATACGCTCAGCATACATTTTGATGCTGCAGTAGCAGCCGAAAGCAGCGCTGCTACCGCGCTACAGCAGCAAACAGTCTTTTGATTATAGCTCGACAACCGCTTATCCGATCTTCACCATTTCTTTGGCAGATCGATAAGTTATCATGATAACTAAATATGTCCAGCAGGAACGAACCATCTATCTTTAAATATGTGGGAGATATGACGTTTTTACTAAATTACAAGGGCTGGAGGGGGCGTGGCCAAAATTGAAAATTAACTTGATCAGCCTGCAGACATAAGAAGCACATGTTCCATACATGTCAAACCTTTATCTCTTGCCATCTCTGAGATCTGTGCGTTCATACGGACTGACAGACGGACATGACTCGGCTGTTGATGTTGATTAAGAACACATATATAGTACTTTATAGGGTCAGAGATGCTTGCTTCTGGCTGTTGGCATAAGCTTAATAAACTTTATGTACCTACTGTTCAGAGTGTTCAAACTTACTCAGCATTCCTAGCATTGAAACTATTCAACAATATATTTCTTGCAAATCGAAGAAGAATACAAGAGAATGCAAGAGTCCCGTGCACTCTACAAATAAGAGGGGCAACTGAATTTCAGGTCCGCTTAGTGTTTGTTAAGCAAAGTACCGCCAATGCAAAGAACTGAATATGAAAGAGCGAGAACATTAAAAAAATCCTGTTCTCGAATCGATTTTTGAAGAATAAGTCGCCAAAATACCGAAAGATTTCGCTAATTTATACCTAGAATGATACAAATACGATACCTAATGTATTTTGTAGCAAAAATATCTTCAATCTCTGCTCTAAAACTATCGCCCAGCTCTTTTTTGAAGAGATAGAGAGAGAGAGATATAAGTAACACGACAAATTGTTTGCAGTGTGATTCCTCTAGGTAAAGTGTATATCGTAATCGGACAGGGCCGACTTTATATTATGCTCTCGTTTTATATGGTTGGATTCTATAGAATGTAGAAAGGAAACTGTTTTAATATCTGAATGCTTCTTTGAGCTTTGAGCTAATCTGGAAATTCGTTTTTTTTCTGGGGGTCTAGTCGGTGTTTGGTGACTGGCTTTCAGCATAGAATGCCAAGGTGGTGGTTTCGGTTCCCTTCTTCCAGTCTCGTTGTTGATATCTGGTTTCAAGAATTAGCTGTAAAAACCAATTCAATCTTCTCCGTTTTAATTTCTAGCTTCCCCTCTTACCACACAAATGTGCAGCAGCAATGGAACATAGAATTTCTTTCGAATATATTAATTAGATAACAACTACCATTTGAGCTGGAATTCATTACAATTCTGTTGAAATATTCAAGTAAACCAAAATAAATCTACACTCTGCAGTTTTTGGACACATTTATACAAAAATGTGCGATAAATTGCAAGCCGCGATGCTTCAGACACACTTGTAGTGCCCACCCCCCCAGCTCCCTAGCTCCCCAATTAAATCCCCAAAGTAACATTGTGACAGCGCCGCGAAATTTTCATTTTGCAGAAATTAGCATTTGACTATGGAACGACTGATGACGACTCAGCGAAATGTGTAAATGAACAAATGAATTATTCACCCAATTGTTTTTCATTTTGGCACAGCGAGAGGCAGTAAGGCGGCAGCATTCCAACAAACAATAAATTTGTATTAATGACTCTGATAAGAATTTCACACACAAAACTTTTTGGACAAATGGTGATTTCTTAACATAATTGTTAATTGTCAATGAATTAATTTAATTGGCCACCTGATGCCATTTTATGATAACAGACAAGAGGAGAGTCAAGTTTTTTTTAGGGTGTTGAGATGATAGTATAGTTAATGCAAAACAATGAATGTGGATAATTGTATTAAATGCGATTGAAAGTAGATTGAAGGAATTGAAACCCTTAAACTGTTTAAAACAAAACTGACAGTTGCCAGTTTAGTTCAACTACTTTGCACCTACGGCCAGCGATTAATCCCTGCATTTGTATCTATATTCTGTTTGGGTTTACTTTCATGCAACTTGAGACCCGCCCCAAAACTATGTGCAGCAGTTCGACAATGCCTTTGGATTTGGCAGTAACAAAAACTGCTAAAAACCAAATTCCCATTCTACCATTTTGGACTCGAATGCCATAAAAAGGCCTCTTCCAATGGCATTCGGCATCCCATAAATGTTGCAAATGGAGCAACAGACTAAAGTTGTCAGCCAGAGGTTAAGCACAAAAAAAAAATAGAAGAAATATTTGCTGGCACGTTAGACTTTTTGGCACTTTTAACATGTGTGTTAGACACAAAAAGATACGAGAGAGAGAGAGAGAAACATGAGCTAGTCTCATGTGGGAACTGAGTGGGTTTCATATACTCAAACCGCAGTAAACAGAAGTGTAAATGTGTAATTGTTGGCCAGAGGATTTGTTATAAGGATTTTCAATGTCGCTTAAAATTAAAAGTAAAGTGAAATGATAAAAGTATTTGAAACATTTAGCTTGTCTCCTCGATTTTGTATACTTATTACTCTGGAGTGCCAAATCAATCAGTTTGGCATGCATAAACGACATGAGCAGAGTGCCTGGCTAGTAGCCCCCAAGTAGCCATACTGGACTCCTGTCTCTCTCCCTCTCGTCCCTGTCACCGACTCGTTACTCCTGTCACACATTGCCACTGCGGCTAAAGCGGTCAGTTGTTCGCATATCCGGGTGTAGCCTAATACACAGCGAACATTAGAATTCCCTCTTGCTTTACCTCCACATCCCAGCGCCCTCTACCTCTGCCACACACATCCTCTCCCACTTCACTCATTCCGCACATTAGCTACGACACGATGAATGTGTCCGGGCTGGACAATGAAGCTTTCAGTGTTCGGTTGGCGTATAAATTTTGAATTAATTGCGCTCAACTGTTGGTAAGTATTTTGGTTCCCGTTGGAGTTTATAGTTTGACTATCTCCGATACGGGCAACTCCACTTGGTCATTGTGGCTCATCATTCGCCTCAAACTGTATTAAATTTCCTCTCATTTCATTTCTCTCCTCATTCTGTTCTTTCGGCATAAAGGAAAAAAAAATCCGTTTTCGATTTTAATTTGATTATCATTTGTAATCACAAAAGCGTTTGTCCGGCTTAATCGCATTTATTCAACTGACCCATTTAAGCAGGCATATTCTTAAAGAATCTTTTTTTTTCACAAACGATTGCTTATCCCCTTTTTTTCCTTATACTTTTTTCCATTTTCTGATTAATGAGTTGTAAAAGTAAAAGGTGTGCAAAATGAAAGCAGAGAATAAACGGAAGTTAAGAGACGCCCGATTGAGTTCTACTTGGAAGAGTTGCTGAGTTGAGTATAATATTTCTGTGAGCGGCTTTCTCAAGAGCACAAAGTGGTATACTAGTGCATTGGATTGAAAAGAATATGAATGCTGGCAGATACAATAGAGTTAGGGTCTACTTAGTTCTGTTCTTTATTGTTGAAATAATGTAGATGCACAGAGAAAACTTAATTAGCTACACGCCGCGCGTAGACATGGCCAATCCTAGACGAAACGTAGTTAAATTTCACACGAGAAATGTAGAAAACAGATGGTTAAAAGTGGCATGTAGAATAACTACTTTCCACATGTAGAGTTAAAAAACAACTTAAATGAGGCATGTTGAAAATTTTTATGCTAAGTGGACAAATGCTAAGGATACACGATTTGAGAAAATTTAGCGTATTTCCAATTTCCAACGAAAATTTGGGATTTCTACATTAAAGTTTTAAGTTTGAAACCTACATCAGCATGTAAAAATTCTAGACGAAAATTGCACCTCCAAAGCAGAATACTAAAAAATATCCATTGAAGGATTTCCCGTATTTCCCGTTTGGACTGCTTATGATTTAAATTTCCTTTAAATCATCCGACGAAGCTGAAAGTAATCCAAAGAATATGATAAAAGATCATCCATTGGATGTTATTATATTAAAAACATTTCCAGTCCAATTGACTCATTTTGGGACCGTTTTTCTTTGTACAGAATAGCTATATTTTTCATTTAGAAAGTGGTTTTTCACACGCAGGGTTTCTACATAAAAGTTTAAGATTTAAAATGCTGCATGTTACGTAGTATGTACACAGAAAAAAAGATCCAAAAAAGATCCATTTCGACTGGATAGGTTGTTAATATCCGTTTAGTCATCCAATAGAGCTGAAACCCAACCAAAGGATGATAATTTTGATCCCTTTGGATGTTTTGTTGGATGATATTTAAGCTGTTTCAAATCCAAATAGATACGGGAAATCATATAATAGATATTTTTATACTCTGTACCGTAGGTACATAGAGAATTATAAGTTTGTGCAAAAGTATGTAACATCCAGAAGGAAGCATCTCCGACCCCATAAAGTATATATATTCTTGATCAGCATCAACAGCCGAGTCGATATAGCCAAGTCCGTCTGTCCGTCTGTCTGTCTGTCCGTATGAACGCACAGATCTCAGAGATGGTAAGAGATAGAGGTTTGACGTGTATGGGACATATGCTTCTTATGTCTGCAGGCAGATCAAGTTTATTTTAAATTTTGGCCACGCCCCCTCCCGCCCCCGCAATTTAGAAAAAACGTCATATCTCCCACAGTTTTGAAGATAGATGGCTTGTTCCTTCTGGACATATTTAGTTATTAGAATAACTTATCGATCCGCCAAAGGAATGAAGAAGATCGGATGAACGGTTTTCGAGTTATGATCAAAAGACAAAATTTCTTGGTACAGAGTATGTTATAGTCGGGCTTGACCGACTTTCTTTCTTGTTTAACATTCTTGTTTTTCTCTGTGTATAGAATATCTACACGAAACGTGTTGTTGATCCATACGCTCATTGTCGCTTGTCGCTTCCCTTTATTACTGTGACTTGAAGCAATGCCACACGAGTGCTTGATAGTCGTATGGGCTGCGATGACGGCATTTGTGTTTAACTTGCACAAACAAGGTAAGTGAGTTGTAAGTTTGAACTCCAGATAAGGTGTGTAAACAAAAATAAATCAAATAGGCTTTTTAGAAGAAAGACTTCCGCCTCCCGTGACAATTACTGCCCTTTGCCTTGCACGCCCTAAATGTAGAAAACAAAAAGTTTCACTAGTCATGTAGAAAAAAAACATAATACATGTAGAAATATAAAAGAAAACGCTGCATTTTAAACGGTTAAATGGCAAACGATACACGATGTGAAAAAATTAGCTTATTTCGCCATTGCTTCAACCTTTTCTTATCTGAATACCACCCAAAATTTGGTATCTCTCTTTTTAAGTTTGTGTATTGAAATTCTTAACGAAAATTCCTGCTTAAGCTATGTACGGAGAACGCAAACAAGCGCTCGGAAACGAAAATCTCCATACAAAACAGAAAATCGTTCGAAAAAAGTTTGACAGTAGCCGTCTTACATTGTGTACGGAGCCAAACAAACAAATGGTAGTAAAATCCACACGGACCACGTGGCGTTGCCACTCTTTCTCAATGTGTGGATTTTATTGAACAGCTGTTTGAGTTTTGTTTGGGCGCCCAAACTAATTAAGTTTATTTATTTTGACAGTCGGTAGAGAAAGAAAATGTCTGACAAGAAGTGTGGACGTAAGAAACGGTTGAACCGCTATCATAAGGAAGAGAAAATCGATCATATGCAAGTATCGCGTACTTAATGACCAAACCAACCGAATCTAATTCAATATTTTTGGCAGCAAAAAGGGGGAAACACGGCAGAGTGGAGTAGCCAAGAGAGATTGCAATGAGTCGCCATTGGCAAATTTGCCCGCCCTTCAGTTTTGGGACAGTTTGCTCAATAAAATGACTCCAGCAGCAGCCTGCAGTGCAGAAAGACCTGCAACGGAGTTGTTGCTTGCCCGGGCCAACGAGGATAAAAATGTCCTGGAATAATTTTGGGTATTATAATATAGATAAATATCCATTTTTAGTGTTAGGGAATTAAATAAAATAAGAATCAGCAGATTTTTTTGCTTTCAAATTCACATAAAGTTTATTTGTACACAAATAACAGCTGGGGAAAGGTGTGACAGTACCTTCACTCAATACCAAATGTTACATTTTTGGCGGTTTTGGCATTTTTCGGCTATCTCAGCACACTATTTCGTTTTTACGATCCACTCTCGCAATAAATGACATTTTTGTGCGCCCAAACTGTTTGGCGTTATCCGTACCTAGCTTTAAAGTCAGTACAGAATACCTATATTTTCATTTCGAAGCTGGTGTGAAGACGTGATATCTGGCTTTTCTAAATATACGTTAAAGATTTCAAACGCTGAATGCTTCAAATACAAAATCTACATGAAACGAGCCCCATTAGCTCATTGCCGCGTGTCGCATTCCTTTGTTTAATGTGATTTGTGGCAATGCCGCGAGAATGCTTGATAGTCGTATGGGCTAAGATGTTGCCCATTTGTGCTAAAGTTCTCCATACAAGGTAAATGTGTTGTAAGTTCGAGTCCCAGACAAGGTTATTGATAATAAATTTAAGTTGAACGTTTTTTAGAAGGAAGACTTTGCCCTCCCATCGTAACCCTCTCCGTGACTGTCTCACCACCCTCCCTCCCTTATGTAAATAGTGTAGTGTAAATGGTTGATTTCTTTTGTGTATGCAGTAATCGCAAAACGTGACATGTAGAAAAGCAGCATGCCTTATGTAGAAATGACAAAAGTAAGCTCGGCGGCATGTAGAAAAGCTACATAAACGTAGTGGGTACAACGTGGTAAAACGTGTAGCAAACCTCAATTTTAATGTAGTGATTTTGGTTTTTAAGAGGCGTGCAAGGCCTAAAAAACTTTACGGCTGCCAGTGAACAAATGAAATGTGTGAAATATGCAATATACAGTAAATACTCAGTTAAGAATATTAAGCAATTGTGTTAAACCTGTTGAATAATAAACATTAATGTGTTTTGTGATACGTCCTTAGTCTGAGACAGCTCACTCAAGACACCTTACCCCTTTGGGCTTAAAACTAACTTTCGACCAAAATCTAATTATCAATTTTTTGGATCTCCGGCTTGCTGGTTTGAACCAAAATTTAACAATGGTTAAGGTTTGAATATTTAAGGTTCGAGGTTTTTGGGAGAAGGTTTTGGTTCAGCCCATGCTTGCCAAAGTATTATCAAAATAAATAGGAATACATTAATTTGGCTACAAAATATTACTACTATTAGTAGTTGGTAAGATCAGTGTTCTAAGAATCGCTCTCGACCTAAAAACTACTGATCTCGTGTAGAAATCGGAAATGGAATACCTAAGAATATTTAAACTGTTGAGTAAAATTCAATTTCGTAGTTTTTCCTAAAAAAACAAGAAAGAAAGTCGGTCAAGCCCGACTATAACATATTCTGTACCAAGAAAATTATACGCTCAGCATAAATTTTGATGCTGCAGTAGCAGCGAACAGTCTTTTGATCATAACTCGAAAACCGTTCATCCGATCTTCTTCATTCTTCATATCGGATCGATAAGTTATCCTAATAACTAAATATGTCCAGAAGGAACAAGCCATCTATCTTCAAAACTGTGGGTGATATGACGTTTTTTCTAAATTGCGGGGCCGGGAGGGGGCGTGGCCAAAATTGTAAACAAACTTGATCTGCCTGCAGACATAAGAAGCATACTACTGTGGGCAAAAAGGTGAATTTTCAATTTAAACTTCGCGGGCCTAACAATTCGGGCTAGTTCTTTTTTTCTTGAGTTGGCAGGACTGTTGATGACATCTGTGCCAAATTTCATGTGAATGTCATTATCAGAAATATATTTACGCTTGTGTTTTCCAAACGACCAAGAGTGCATTTTTCGATTTTTACAATGTCTGATTTAATTGAGCAGAGAAGTGCCATCTAATTTTGTTTGCGGAATGAAATTTCGGCTGCGGAAACGTTGAGGATGTTGCGGAAGGCCTTTGGTGATTCTACCATGTCACAAAAAAATGTTTAAAAGTGGTACAAAGACTTCAAAGAGGGTCGAGAACGTGTGGATGACTTGGAGCGCTCCGGACGACCATCGACGTCAACAGATGACCAACACGTCAATGAAGTGGAGGAATTAGTGCGCAAAAATCGTCGGTTGACTGTTAGAGACCTTACTGATATGATCGGAATATCAGAAGGATCTGTGAAAACCATTTTGAAAGACCATTTGGGCCTACGAAAAGTCAAATCTCGTTTGGTACCGAAAGTTCTCAATTTCTTGCAAAAAAGTCATCGCGTTGATGTGGGTGAAACAATGCTTTCTGACTATCAGAACAAGCTCAAATGCATGATTACGGGAGATGAGACTTGGATTTATGCTTACGACCCTGAATCAACCGACCAATCAAGCGAATATCGTGCTAAAGGCGAGGCCAGACCGAAAAGAGCACGTCAAAGTCGTTCAAAAATCAAGGTCATGATGACAGTTTTTTTCGATTTTCGTGGTGTGGTGCACTATGAATTCCTTCCATCCGGCCAAACTGTTAATAAGAAATATTATTTGAGCGTTATGCGTCGTTTGCGTGAAGCAATTCGTCTAAAAAGACCAGAATTATGGGCCAACAACTCTTGGTTTTTGCATCACGATAATGCACCGTCTCACACTGCACTCGTTCTTCGTGACCATTTCGCCAAAAATTCGACGCATATCGTTCCGCAACCACCGTATTCGCCTGATTTGGCTCCGTGTGACTTCTGGCTATTCCCAAAACTCAAGAGACCACTTCGGGGAACGCGTTTCGAGTCGATTGAGGAGATAAAAGCTGAATCGAAGAA
>JAWNNO010002075.1:0-42211 GCA_035044985.1 Lordiphosa fenestrarum
ATTATTTTTTTTGTCAGTTTTTATACCCTGTTCCCATTGAAAATGGGAAAAGGGGGATCATGAAGTTGTGCGAATGTATGTAACAGGGAGAAGGAAAATTTTCCGACCCCATAAAGTATATATATTCTTGATCAGCATGAACAGCCGAGTCGATATAGCCATGTCCGTCTGTCCGTCTGTCTGTCTGTATGAACGCGTCGATCTCAGAGGCTATAAGAGATAGAGCCACAAATTTTTGCACGAAGGTAGATTTATGCTGTACGCAGATCAAGTTTGTTTCAGATTTGAAAAATTCCACCCCGTCCCCCTTTTATCCCCAATAAACCTAGAACTCCTCTGTAAATCCTAGACCTAAAAAGCCGTCAGATCCACAATTTTCAAGTTAGAGCCTCGTGGTTTAATATGCATCAAGCTAGGCCCAATATCTATCTATTCTGAAAAGTACAATCAGATCGGACCAAAAACACCGGAGTTATAAGCGAAACAGTTGAGCTGATAAGAGCACCCCCCCAGTTGTTGATCAGGACTAGAAAAGTGTTGCCTACATTTAGGATGACATCTTCAAAAATTCCAAAACAAATAAATGAAAATAAATGAACAAGGTATTTTGTGGTCGTGTGTGTTTTTTGGAATTGGTCGTATACTCGTATATGTATGTATTTGTTTTGGTGAAATTTACTTTTTGTGCATTGAAAAAAAAATTGAGGAGAATAAGATCGAAGTTTATGCAGTCAATATTATTTGAATTATTTTGGTTGTTTCTAGGTGCAGCATGTTGTCCACAATTGATTGGGTATGCGTATAGCATGAATGAGTAAACGTTTGAAGTTTACTTTAAACTCGGTCTAGGATCAATGGGAGAAAGTAGATTGAATCTAAGTGTGGAGTGTGAACCACTATTTCAATTCACGACATTGGCAGTATTGCCTGTCGCTTTCGATTGGGTTATATCCGTATTATTTTCACCTCCATTAACTCACTTCCCAGCTCCCCCCAAGAAACATGCCAAAATCTACTAGCCACTAATCCCAACCAACCCATTTATGGTACCCCAATGCAAGGTAAGGAGAGCCCAGACCGGCAGGCCCCGGTTGAGGAGCCTCAGCAGCCTGCGGTGTGCCAGGAAAATCCAGCCTCACGGATTGCTAATCCCAGTGACGATAACATTCTTGCGGATAGAATTCGCCATACTAGACGCCGATTAAACATGGGCGCATTGCCAGCTGCCAACTCTCAGGCACCCACCACTTCTGCTCCTAACGTTTCATTAAAAACCAAATCAGTCCTTTCCAAGCCAGTGTCTAAGGCTACGAGGGAGAGTACTGCATCTAGTCACCCTGGTGGTGCCTTACCATCAGCCTCAACAGGCCTCCCTTCGCTGGATGGTGCCTATTCTGGTTCGAACAATCGATATGCGCCACTTGCCGAGCATATTGAAGAAGGAGAGTTGGTTAATGGAGACTAGATCTTACTCTCAACTTCAGATGATGACGATCTTCCTGCCACAACCGGTGAACCACGACATCGCAGAACCCGCCCAAGCCACCCATTGCCCCAAGATGGGACTAATATGCATACTTCTGGATCAGCTCTACCTATGGGTCATAAGCCCCCAGCTTTTGTGATATCTGGAGTCACTGGTATTATGGGCCTAAGAGATTTGATTAGGTCTGCGATCAGCAACTTCCAAATGAAGTGCACAGATCCCACCACAGTTAGAGTTCAAGTGCCTGATGCCCCGTCCTATCGCAAGCTTCAAGCCCTTTTCGATCAGTCTAAGGTGCCGTACCATTCTTGGCAGCCCAAGGAGGATCGCTCCTTCCGTTTTGTAGTGAGGGGCCTTATTCCCGATACTCCAATAGAGACCATCAAGGCGCATTTTCAAAACTTGGGCCATAGAGTCAGACAAATTAGAAATCACATTCTTTCTAATGGTAAGGGTACTATTGTGCACTTTGTTGACTTGGATCCAGCTGCCACTAATACTCGAGTGTACTCGCATGCAAACAGATATGTTCTAGATACCTTGGTTAAAATTGAATCCTCCAACAGGCGCAACAGCGTCCCCCACTGTGCTAGATGTCAGGAACTGGGTCATACGCGTTCCAACTGCACCAAGCCCCATCGTTGCGCAAAATGCGGTCAGCAACATGCTTCCTCTGCCTTCCCGATCACTGAACGAGAACATTTTAAATGTGCAAATTGTGGCTCGAATCACTCTGCAAACTTCAGAGGCTGCCCACTATACCAGGAAATGGCTCGGCACCAGGAAATGGCCCGATATCACCCCCATGGTACTGCCGCTGTCTCGTCGAGGATGGCCAGCTGCCCAGGAGATTCTCAGTCGCGCCCAGCCCAGCACTGGATCCCTCCAGTTCATTCTTCTTCAGTCAACTCCGCTTCCGTCACCCTAGATACCGAGCAGTGGCCAGCAATACAGCCAGGAGGCCGTAAAAGGAACCGTAGGAGGAACAAAGTCTCTCAACAAACCTCGGCGCAATCTCAGCAACAAAACATACGTGTGCAATGCCCACAGGACCCAAATCCTAGGCATAATGAGCTGGCTCCCCAACTCCAGCAGCAACATTTACTACCGTCAAGTTTCTCCCAGCAGCTTCGTGCTCAAGTGGCTCAGAAAGAACGGAATCAGCCCCATCTACAACAGCAGCAGCATAAACCGCAACACAAGCAGCAGCAGCTCCCTACCCATCCGCAGGGTCTCTTTCTGTCGCTTACGCATCATCGCCAGCAGCCACATCAATTGTCATCCCATCAGTATTCCCAAATTCCAATGTCCTCCATTCCGTTGTCTCACCAAACATTTATGCAACAGCAGCAATCTCAAATAGGCGACCTTACATCAAAAGTCGATCAACTATCCTTTCTTATGATGACCCTAGTCAATCTGCTCATCCAAATCGCTCCCCAATGTGCATCTTACCCTCAGCTAGCCAGCTATCTTCCGCAGGGTACGTTTGGTACCAACGATTGTCGCAATGAGTAATATTGCGCATCGGATCCTGGAATGCCAATAATGCTTTCGCTAAAGCTCTAGAGATAGAGCTGTTCATCCAGAGGCATCAGCTGGACATCCTTCTGATGTGTGAAACTCATTTCTGCTCAAGATCGTTCTTCCAAGTCCCAGGATACGATCTTCACTCTACAAACCACCCTGCGGAGGTGGTGCAGCAGTACTCATAAAATCCTGTCTCTCATACCACCTTCATTGCTCCATTATGAGGACTTCTGTCATGTGCGTCGCTGTGAAGGTGGCCAGCGACCTAGGCGGAGTTGTCATTGCGGCCATCTACTGTCCACCAACTCTACTGTGGACTACCGATGACTTCTCTGGTCTCTTCGAAGAGCTCGGTCCCAAGTTCCTGATTGCTGGGGATTGGAATGCACATCACCCTCTCTGGGGTGGCAGATACGCATCTGCTAGAGGTACAGCCCTTCACGATTCCCTTACTTGTTCCCACATGCAAGTTCTCTCAACTGGAAGTCCCACTTTCTTCCCCTCCAACCACAATTTCTCTTCATCAGCCGTAGATTTTGCCATATACTCGGGAATTCGGTCAAACTACCTCGCTATAAACGGATTTCTGGAACTATCCTCTGACCATATATCTCTGGTTATAGAATCTCGAGTGGCTGCTTACTCTATCAGGGTCAAGCCTAGATTATTACCGAGGCATGCGAACATTTCCCGGTTTCAGAGCAAACTGAGGGAGTTAATAGACCCAAACATGGACCTTAACTCGCCCGCTGCAATGATGCAGCTGAATTGTTTGTGCGTAATATCCACACAGCTGCTGTGCAAGCAATGCTTGGTAGACCTGTTCGCAGCCTCCGAGGTCCTCAGGCTCTTTTAAAACCTGAGGTTCTTGACCTTATGAGGCACAAGAGAGCGATGCGTCGGAGATGGATGGGATCACGCAACCCCCTTGATCTACTTAGGAAACTCCTATTCGATATAAAGGCTGAATATGTAGAGGAAAAACTCCGCAACATTGACCCAACGCAGGACCGAGGCTTCTCCCTTTGGAAATGCACTCGTCATGTTAAGAGGCAGCCCCACAGAGATTTGCAATCCAGCGGAGCGATGGATCTTGGGCTCGTTCTGATCCGGAGATAGTCGATGAGTTCGCTAACGACTTAGAGGGACGGTTCACCCCTTCAGTCAAGCGTCGCCGGAGGATATTGCCTCCACTCTGGATGGTCTCTCATCTGATACTGGCCCTCTCTCTCCCATCAGACCTATCTCGCTGGATAAAGTGCGTATTCAGATCCGGCAGCTAAAGCCCACTAAGGCCCCAGGCCTTGACGATTTTGACGGCAAAACAGTCAAGGCACTTCCGGATGTGGGAGTACTGTTTCTGCTGATGCTATTCAACGCCATGACTCGATTGCAATACTTCCCTTCCTCTTGGAAGTGTGCGGTAATCGTGATGGTTCCCAAGAAGGGCAAGGATCCTACGAAGCCCGACTCCTACCGACCAATTAGTCTGCTACCAACCTTCTCCAAAATTTTTAAAAGAATATTTCTTTGTCGAATGTTGGCAGTCAGTTCGGTTGAAGATGCTCTACCAGACCACCAGTTCGGCTTTCGTAGAGGACACTGTGCGCCTCAGCAAGTTCACAGAATTACTAACCACATTTTAACAGCTTTTGAGAACCGCGTATACTGCTCTGCCGTTTTTCTTGATATTCGGCAGGCGTTCGATCGCGTATGGCACGATGGCCTGCTTTTTAAGCTTAAATCCCTCCTTCCTGCTGAACCATATTTATTGCTTCGATCTTTTCTGCTGGGACGCCGCTTTATCGTTGAGCTCAGAGGCGAGCGATCAAGCACTCGTCCTATCCGTGCCGGTGTACCACAGGGTAGTGTACTTGGGCCGGTCTATATACTCTCTTCACCGCGGATCTGCCGTATCCAGTCTCTCATCGCACCCTAATCGCCACTTACGCTGATGATACCGCTTTTCTGGCTTCTAGCAATAGCCGCAGTAGGGCTTCAGCTAAGGTCCAGCAGTTTCTGGATGGCTTTGGTCGATGGGCAAACCGCTGGAACATAGCCGTTAATAGTTCAAAAAGCCAACACCGCACGTTCTCCATGAGACCCGGGAAAGTTGCTCGAGTGCGACTCCTAGGGACTAGAATCCCGCGTCTGGACTCTGCTGTAAGTTACCTTGGTGTGTCTCTGGATCGCCGCCTGACCTGGAAGGCCCATGTGAATCGGGCAGCAGCTACCGTTACAGCTAAGGCGAAGGAACTTGACTGACTTCTCAAGCCTCTCAGCGGTCTTTCGTTGCGAGCTAAAGTCCTCGTTTATAAAGCTATAATCATGCCTTCCTGGACCTGGGGCATTCCGCTCTGGGGTACGGCATGCTCCACAACCTTAAAGAAATTGGAGTCGTCCATAAGCCGAGTCCTCCAGCGCATCACTGATGCTGCCTTCTATGTAAGGCATGCAACAATCTACCGCGATCTGGACATTTTGCCATTATGTGCCCAGATAAACATGCATACCAGCAGATATCATGAACGTCTGGTGGCCCACTCCAATAGACTTGCCTCTGATATGGCGACAAACAGGATCAGAAGAAGACTGAACCGACAACATCCCTCCGATCTTTGGATCCATGGAAGGCGTCCCTCGGGTCGCCTCCTCAACTTAGCTTAAGTTATCTTGCCACCCCTCTCCTACAAATGGTTGCACGCTGCTGGTTCCCAGCTGAACGACAGCTCTGCCCACAGGATCTGTGAGGCGTGTCTTGCCTAAACCCCAGGCGTTTGCCTTGCTGTTCTAGTCTTGTATTAAATTTGTACTCCTTGTTAACTATTTGTAAATAGATTAAGTTCTATGTACCAAATATTTCAAACTATATTAAACCAAAAAAAAGAAATTAGTGATTTTCAAGCAGTGCTTTCGCGCAACGGCTTGGTTAGAGATTTAATTAAAAATATTGGCAATTTAGGCATTGGCATAAATGCAGCCTTTATTGCGTTACTTTGCATTAGAGCGAAGTATGTTGTCCAGCGCAGTGAGATTCCTCGCGTACTCCTCCCTATCCTGGGGAGAGTACAAGTCCTCTTGCACTTGTAGACTGCTGCAGTTGTCCGGGGCCTATGAGCTCAGGCGTAGCCGGTGCTGGTCATCGCACAGGTCAATGCTTGTAGTTTTGTTGTTCTGCTGCCGTCTGCATGTAGAATTGGATTTCCCTTATTTGGTTGTGTTTTTTTTTTTCTTCTTTTTAGGTTTTCTGCTTGTTTTGGTTTCATAACATTCTTTTGTGGGTGCTTTTTCTTTCATTTTCATTTTAAGTATTTTTTTTCACAGTTCACTATTTTGAATTACAGGTCTTTTAGACCATGTCACGGTCGCCATGTAATAAAAAGAAGATCGTTTCCGAATAAGATGATCTTAATTTCCGACTCCACTCCAGTAAGAACAATGCAGTTTATACTTTTGATGTTTTGACTTTATTTGAATATAAAATTGGCAGCGGGACGCCGGCATAAGCCTAACGTCCGCACGTTTTTAATGCTTTGAATGTTCTCTCCTGTTGCTTAGCTTCTGCCTTGGTTTTATGATTATCTTTTATATGTGAGAGTGTGAGTGTATATATGTTTTGGTCTTGGCCACTGTGAGCTGCTTCAAGTAAATAGAAATATGTTGGCTTAGCACTTTTGAGTGCGCTGCATGCAAAAGGGGATCACGTTACGCGTGACCATTTGTCTTTATATGTTTGGCTGGCAACAATGTTAATGCAGCCAAACGTTTGTATCAGGGTTCGTAAATTAACACACATTATTTTTAACACGAGAAAAACTAACACAAAGAAAAAATACAGTGTGTAAAAAATTTTTTATTTTCACACGTGTAAATAACATTTTTTTTCACAAGAAAAAAATTATTTTTTTCATGAAACTAACACGAGCATTTTTCTCACGCATGATTCATGGTCAGAACGCAGCCGATCGCAATTTTTATGGCCCTCAGGCACAGGCACTCGCGTCTTAAAATTTTCCACCCCCGTTTGTCAGCTCAGTGTGCCTAACCGAACTGCAGCCGCGCACGAGAATACGACACACAGCCGACTCTCATATACACACCAACACCAATGCAGTGAAAAAAATATTCTGAAAATTATTTACACGCGTGTGAGAAATTTTGTGAAAAAAATTTGCTCGCATTTTTTTTTACAGAAGGCTGCTAAAATTTCTCACAAGCGTGATAGAATCATGCGTGAGAAAAATGTTCGTGTTAGTTTCATAAAAAAAATAATTTTTTTCTTGTGAAAAAAAATGTTATTTACACGTGTGAAAATAATAATTTTTTTCATTGATGTTAATTATCATGACTGAAAAATATCATTTGTGCATTTTACAAACCCTGATTATTACCCAAACTCAGGTGGATCCAAAAACGTGCGCATACTTAGTTACAAGAGAGAGCTGGAAAATAGTCTTAATAACCGTAATATTATTGCTGATATGGAGCACCTAGTAGAACAAGTTAAATGTGCAGCTGAGTCAATACAACCCAAAGCTCGGAACACGACCTATCGAGAACCATGGTATGACGCTCAGTGCGACGAATACAGAACATCATCTTTTGTCCACTTACGGAATCTGAAAAGAAACAATAGCACTGACACGGGAGCGTAAGAAAACTGAATACTATCACAATTTGGAAGTGGAACTCAGTTGTATACAGGATATCAAGAACTTCTGGACTTTGGTCAAAATTATAAATGGTTACAAAAATAATAACAGAATCGAAGTAGATGAGACAAGCATGGCAAACCATTTTGAAAATTCCAGCTTAAAGGATAACAAAGCGCCTGGGGAAGATAAGATTTCTGCAAAATTTTATAAAAACGCCCCACCAAACTTCGTTGAGACATTAACGCATGCATATAATTAATTTTTCCTATCTTCAAAAAGGATTGAAGTCGGTTCCAGCAAATTATAGGGGCATCTCTTGTCTAAATGCGGTTATGAAAATCCTTACTGGAGCGCTTCACCGGAGAATTTCGTGTAGGGTTGAATGTGAAAACATTCTCAGTGAATTTCAATGTAGTTTTAGGAAAGGTAACTCTACAACAGACAGCATATTTATTCCAACCGCAATTGCTAGATAACACCTTCAAATGGAAAAAAAACTGTACCTAACTTTGATCGATTTTAAAACGGCTTTTGACACAGTTTGTCGAAGAAGTCATTTTTAATTGAGTAATTTGGGAATGTCTACAAAGGTACTAAATTTCATACAACTCTTGTATGCAGATAACTTTGCTTCGGTCTGCGACGGAAATAAAATATTAGAGTGGTTTGAAACCAATTCAGGTGTCAAACAGGGCTGCATCCTCAGCCCGCTCTTGTTCTCTTTCTTTATCGATGATATTTCCGAAATTCTACCTGGCGGCTTCATTATGGGCAACAAATGCATCAAAACTTTGATGTATGCTGACGATATGCCGTTCCCATCCAAATCCCTTTCGTTTTCTAATCTTAATGACATCTACAACACCAAGTTCAATTTTAAGCGGAAGCGAGATTTAACTTCTTTTAAAATTCTGGTTCCTGAGGAACTTTTTAGTAGGATTTTGCAGCCTGACCTTTGGCCTGTTCAAACCAATTTGCGTGAATTTGAAAACAGGGAACATAATGTGTCGTTAGCATCCTCTGCTTCTTCAAAAAACTTAGTTTTATAATTAATTATCAGAATGTCGGGACAATTCTGTGTTTGATGCCAATCTCATCGTTTTTACTGAAACTTGGCTCAATGATTCGATCGCTGATAATGAACTTTTTTCTAATAACTACATTATTTACAGGCGAGACCACCCCAGTCGTCGTGGAGGTGGCGTCTTTATTGCTGTTCGTTCTAACCTTCCTTTTCAATTACTTCACTATCACTCTTCTAACATTGAATTTATATCTGTGAAAGTTTCTCTTCCTGGTTGTAACTTACTGGTGACCTGCTCTTATATACCTCCTGGTTCAGAAACTGATGTTTACTCACAGTACCTTGCAGTTATCCGCGATATTTCTTTGCCAGTCGGTGATAACGTTCAATTTATAGTACTCGGAGATTTTAATCTTCCCACTGTTTCTTGGTCAGCTTGTGATGTTTCAAATGCTTTAGTTCCGTGCACTCAAAATGACTTCGTAGATGACCTTTCCGACCTGTCATTGAAGCAAATGAATTGCATTCCTAATTATAATGGCCGATTTCTAGACTTAGTATTTGCATGTGACATGTGTGACGTTAAATATGAAGGGTTGATGGAGTCGCTAACAGCTGTGGACTGGTCTTGTCTTGACGGTCTATATCTCGTTGAGGGCTTAGACATTTTTATACCCGTTACTCGTAGAGTAAAAAGGGTATACTAAAGTCGTGCAAATGTATGTAACAGGCAGAAGGAAGCATCTCCGATATCATAAAGTATATATATTCTTCATCAGCATCAACAGCCGAATCGATATAGCCATGTCCGTCTGTCCGTCTGTCCGTCCGTCCGTCCGTCTGTATGAACACCTAGATCTCAGAGACTAGAAGAGCTAGAGCAACCAAATTTTATACGTAAGCTAGTATTGTCTGTAGGCAGATCTAGTTTGTTTCAAATTTTGGCCACGTCCCCTCCCGCCCCCGCAATAAAAAATATTGAATAACTCCCACAATTTTTAAGATATCGAGCTCAGACAGTGTAGTCTATGTGGCCAATTTTTACAATCTCACAAATTTTCAAAAGGATCGGATAATAAATGGCCGAGTTAAAAAAATGTTGCATACTTATCCGAGCTGATCTGAGTAACGGGTATTTCGAAGTCGGGCAGGGCCGACTTTAACTTACGCCCTCGTTCGTTTTTATATGCATATTTAATTTATATGTACCTATGTATGTATTAGAGGTCTGCATGAGTACACTCAAACTATGAGCAATAATGAGTCTCGAGAATATCAGGTCTTTTTTTGAGTACCCAAACTCACCTGAATGATTTTTTTTGCATTCGATTACATTAAATGTAAAATTTTGGAGTACTCAAAACGATTGAGTGTGAATAAATGAATGTAACAAACGAATTGATTGAGTAAGTGGAAAGCAAAAAACTTAGTGTACTTCGATCACACAATTTTAGTAAAGGCAAGCAGCGCAGATTCTGAAAGAGCTATTTCAAATGAACGGAATTTAATAACGTAATATTAACGTTGTAATATTGCTATGAGCCCTGATAATGTCAACAAAATAATTTTTCTACATTCAAATATTGAAATATAAAATCAATTAAAATTAAAACATTTTTAACTTAATTTTGTTACAGAATACACTTTCTTTCGCGCTTTCGTAATTTTTAACCCTAAAATTTTTTTTACCTTGGCAATATCGAATTAACTCTTTGTGTGTGCTGGCCAGAAGCGATGGCCACAGCAGCCTTGTTAATGTAAGTTAATACCAAGCAGGGACCGTAACGGTTATAATTTTTTGAATAAAAATTGTTGAATAACAATTATTTCTTGATTTTTATCAAAAAATTATAAAATAATTTTGTGTGCAGGGGAAAGCTCAAGGGTGCGGTATAGGCCACGTGTAACCTAAAAGCTTAATAAATTCTTGAAAATAATTACTAAAAACTGCAAAGATTTCTCCCGAACAATCTCCCGCCCGCAGACCGAGCCACTTCCTCTCCCCCTTTAGATACCACAGGCCCCATTCGATTTCACGTGTTTACCCAGGTGTCTTACCGCATATTCGAGTTATCCAAGAAGGACCACGTTCCACAGCGGCCTGTTCCTGCTAGATGGTAAACCTCGGATATAGCTTGCGGTTGTTTTTCTGCTCTAGGTGATAACCTCAGGACAGGGTATTAACCTCGAATGTAGTGGACGTGATATCTGCTGTAGGTGCCAGACCTCGGTTATCGCTGCCGTGGGACACACGTGACTCCCGCTAGGAAGTTTTCTTGCGCTGCCGTCCGACTTGTGCTCGCTTTAGGTGATCACCTCAAGTACAAGCAACGGTAGCCAACACCCGTCCCTTTGTTTTCTCAAGCTCTGCCCTTTCCTTCGATCCCCCGTATCTGCCTAGGTGTTTAAACCTCAAATACGAGTGACGCAGCACGAGAAGCGACTGCCACTCCGGCTAGGTGATAAACCTCGGTTATAGTTTCGGTTGCTCTCCTGCTCTCCTCAGTGTCAACCTCAGAAATGGTGGGTCACTATTTCCGCCTAGGTGTTAAACCTCGGATATAACTGATCGACCCGAGAATTCCGGCCTCATTAGGTCCCTTCCACCTGAATTAAGCACGACCCCTTTCAGTCCTAGTTAGTCCCAGCACTTATAAATCTTGCTGTAAGTGACCTTGGCAAGACTGAGCCATACCTGAGCCTTAGACACTACCTTACATGGTAACCTTAGTCAGAATAAAAAAAGATGCAGCAGAATGATGACATCATCAAGCCCATTGTGCAGATCCCCAACCAACATCCGAATCAGGACTATACGTTGAAAGGTGGTCTTTTGTTCAAGACGTAACTATTATTGTTCTCAGGTTTATGGAGCAGGAAATAATGCAGGGGTCGCACGAAGTTGGCCATTATGCCACAATCATATGAATCGGACATGAGGAAGCTCTCAAAATTTCTTTTTATTTAGCGATAGAGGTGCAGCGTTTACTTCTGATGGCTTCAAGGAGTTTCTGGAAGAAAATCAAGTTGACCATGTGAAGAAGACAACAGGAGTAGCCATAGGTAATGGCCAAGTTGGGCAGGTGAACCGATTGATTTTGTCGATTATATCGAAACTGTCGACAAGCGAACCAGTCAAATGGTACAAACACGTTCCCGATTTGCAATAGGCTCTTAGTTCGCCCGTGCATGCTGCTTTAAAGTCGTCACCATTTGAAGTCATGTTCGGCACCAAAATTAACACACAAGCAGAAAGTCGTCTTCTGAAGCTCCTAGATGAGGAATTGGTGATCCAATTCAGCGATGAACGTCAGAAGCTGCGTCAGGTGGTTAAACAGAATATGGAGCAAGTGCAGGAAGTGTATGAGCGAAATTTGGACCAAAAAGTCGTGAAGAGTACGAATATAAAAGCGGCGATTTGGTAGCGATGAAATGGACGCAGTTTGTTGCTGGTCGTAAGCTGGCTAGTAAATACCTTGGTCCGTATAAGGTTACCAAGGTCAAACGTAACCGGAGACACGACGTCAGAAAGGCAGCAAGCGTCGACGTTTCAAATATCACGTCAGCAGACCAGCTGCGACAATATGAAAATGGGGCGATACGTAGCAGAGAACGAAGAACTGTTGTCATCTGGGACAGATGAGGATGATCAAGAGGGCCAATTATAAGATGGTTACGGATGCACATCACTAGCAGCCGCGTAAGTTGTACAGGCACAAAAGGGTCGGAGCATGATACAACAATAAAGGTAAGGTGGCGTCAGTGTGAGTTCTCTGCAAAGTACCTTCACGTTCAGTGCCGCGCGTACACTTGAAGCGTAAGCTTTTCATAAAAGTACGCATAACACTGACGCTACCCCACCTTTATTGTTGCATCATGAGTAGAGTCCGTCGCAGCCATTACAGTCATTGTGGTTTCGCGATCGAGATCAGTCGACATAATTTGTCAAGTCGTGTCGTCCGTCGCAGCCGTAATTAATTTAAGTTATTTTCCTTAATTATGCAATATTTATAGCTCAGGCATTATAATGTAATTTATTATTATTAAATAAACAACCCTGCAAACATTTTGTCGTGTTACTTTTCTCCCTCGTCAATGCGAGAGTTTGGCGATTGCTTGAGGGGAGAGTTCGGAGATAGTTTGGCGATTTACACTAACAAAATACATTAGGTATCGCATTTTTATCATAAAAGGGATACATTGGCTATTTGTGCTATCGCATTTTTTCCATTCATTCGGTAAATTGGCGATATATCCCTCAAAAATCGCCTTGGGGGCAAGAATGCGATACTTTATAGTTAGTCTCGCTTTTACATCATCCCATCTGAGAATTGGCGATACATCGCTTAACACTCCCTAAGAAGATTCGACTGCGATTCTTCTTGAAGTGAATTCAACGACTTTGTACAATATTGCCAAAGGAAAATACTTTGGCGACGCTTTCAAAAGATGAAAAAACCGGCCCAATAAAAACATTGACACATATACTTAAGGTGGTAGGAAATTCTTTCTTCTGGAAAATGTGTGTTTACTTGTCCGCTGTAGTAACTTGTTTGATCTGTGGCTTTTAAGAAAGCAATTATTAAAATAAGCAAACGGGCAGACAATAATAATATTCAAAATATTGCAATATGCTACCACTTCTATTAAATAATATTAAAAAGAGATGTCTCTCTGATGCAAAGACAATTACATTTTTTTTCTGACATTCCATTGCCAGTAAAGTTGACCATAGTGCACAGGCTCCGATTCAGCACAAACTACAGTAGGCCTCGTTTTTTGGTTCAGCTTCCCCTGGGAAAACCTTTCCGTTTCAATAGTCAACGGAGTGAGAGGCATAATAGATTGTGTATTTATTAAAAGCAGACCTTCTTTTCGTTAAAAATTTGTGTTGAAATTCCTCGCGCTTTGCGTAAACTAAGTCGAAATGTCCTCCATCAAAGCCAAAAGAGCAAGGACAAGACGACAAGCAGCCAGAATTGTCTTAAACTGTAATGGAAATACACGGCCCAGTTTTCAAGGGCGATCCAGCAGTGGTGGCGAGAGGTCAGCATTCAGATTTTAGTTTTGGTTGCATATATGTCACTAATTATGGCTTTTGTTTTCAGAAATTGCTCATTCCATGTTTGCCAAGACGACAGATGCAGACATTAACAAAGTCTGCCCACTACATTTTTTGCATGCTAAAGACCGTATAAATAAGGAACAACTCAAAATCAATAACAAAACTTAAATTTATTACAAATAAAGAAACCACCATACATACATACATACACTCCCAAATTACACATATATATTCAAAGAATTTGACACACTTAGCTTTAAAAAATAAACTATTTCCCCATCTGTTAAATAACAGAATTCGAACACACATTTTATTTGTATGGCTTATGTTGGGGGAAGAATCGCATTATTATTTCTAAGAAGAATCGCATTCTTATTTCCAAGATGAAACGCTTTCTTAACTCTAGGAAGAATCGTATTCTTATCTCAGGAAAGAATCGCATTCTTATCTCCAGGAAGAAACGCTTTCAGAACTCTAGGAAGAGCCTCAATCTTATCTCCAGGAAGAAACGCATTCTTAACTCAAGGAAGAATCGCATTATTATCTCTAAGAAGAATCGCATTCTTATCCATCAGAAGAGACTTTTTCTTATCCCCAGGCTGAATCGCATTCCTATAGCTCAAAAGAGACTTTTTCCTATCTCCCAGAAGTGTCGCTTTCTCGTCGCCCGGAAGTTATCGCAAAGTGTCACATTTCTTCCCGTGGGGAGATGAGAGTGCGATAATAATGCGATATCGCTAGAGTAAAGCAATACCTACTAGGCGAATCGCATTCTTATCTTCCGCGATAAAAAATGTTTGCTGGGAATAGTTTACTCAATAGTTTACATGTATGAAATTTGTTTGAAAATGTCTATATTATGCAAAAATACTGTGATGTTAAAAAAGTATTGCTATTTAAGACTTTAATCGATGTTTTAGCTAGTTTTTTGTTTTAGTGATAAGAAACATGTTTATTTTTCCAACTTTAGGGATCGTGAGCGACCTCCAAACATTCATCAATCTGCGTTAAACTTTATATTTTTTAGTTTTGCCTCAAATCGAATGATTTTTGGCTTTGAGAGCTAGAATATGCGTCCGAATAATGTTATCATAAGCATGGGGGCCACCTTAACAATTATGAAATATTTAAGAGAATTTAAAGCAAAAAATGGATTGATTACGTTATCCATGTTTCTCTTTATATAAATATAATGATATTCCTTTCAGCGATAATACTTTAGAGATTAGTCTACCTTGAAGTAAAAATAATCGGTTTTTGTATAAATTAAATCTCCTTTTTGAGATTTTTCCTTAATAATTCGTCTTTGAAAAGTCATTGGTTGGGCTGGTAGAGAGCGAAGCTGCCAGGTCATCATATAAATCAGTAGTTGCTGTTATTAAATTCATTTTCTCCCTTCTATATCTATTCTAGCTTTATTTCACTGTTCTTTTGTTTTTCTTGATTCTAAATTTAAGCTCAAGCTAAAAGGCAAAAAGATTATCAGGCCTGTTCCGGTTTTCACTTTCGACTAAATTTGTCGAACTCGAATTTGGTGAAGTGGTTGTTGTATAAAATTTATAAATTAAATCGGCATAAAACCTTTTATTTTGAGTTCATCCTATTAAAAGAAAGTACAAATTTTAAGGTTTGATACAGATTACCTTGATTGTTCACCAAAAAATGACACATGTATTAAATACGAATTCACTAAAGTGAAAACCGGAACATGCCAGTATATTTTTTATATGCATATATAATTTATATGTACCTATGTATGTATTAGAGGTCTGCATGAGTACACTCAAACTATGAGCAATAATGAGTCTCGAGAATATCAGGTCTTTTTTTGAGTACCCAAACTCACCTGAATGATTTTTTTTGCATTCGATTACATTAAATGTAAAATTTTGGAGTACTCAAAACGATTGAGTGTGAATAAATGAATGTAACAAACGAATTGATTGAGTAAGTGGAAAGCAAAAAACTTAGTGTACTTCGATCACACAATTTTAGTGAAGGCAAGCAGCGCAGATTCTGAAAGAGCTATTTCAAATGAACGGAATTTAATAACGTAATATTAACGTTGTAATATTGCTATGAGCCCTGATAATGTCAACAAAATAATTTTTCTACATTCAAATATTGAAATATAAAATCAATTAAAATTAAAACATTTTTAACTTAATTTTGTTACAGAATACACTTTCTTTCGCGCTTTCGTAATTTTTAACCCTAAAATTTTTTTTACCTTGGCAATATCGAATTAACTCTTTGTGTGTGCTGGCCAGAAGCGATGGCCACAGCAGCCTTGTTAATGTAAGTTAATACCAAGCAGGGACCGTAACGGTTATAATTTTTTGAATAAAAATTGTTGAATAACAATTATTTCTTGATTTTTATCAAAAAATTATAAAATAATTCTTATTTTTAATTTAAAAAAAAAAATTACGATATATGAATTATATTTCAATTTTTATTTCAATATCATAAAATAACGCTTAAATTCAATTTTTATAATACAAATTAAAAATAAAAATTATTTTCAATCTTTATTATAAAAATCGGAAAATAATGATTATTTTTCAATTTTTATTTAAAAATTGAAAATAAAAATTGAATGTAAATAACTTAAGAACCGTGAAGTGTACAATCAAAATCTAAAAACATTCATGATGTGTGAATCAATACCTCTCATATGATACTTCACATGTCCTGATAGGATCAACATTAAGGATTCTGAAGGTAAAACTTCAGATGAATAAACAATTTAACAAGTCGGTGGCAAGAAACCGAGGTATGAACTTCGAAAAGTGACAAATATATATAAAGGTCTCGAGGAGACACCACCCCCTCCCCCATCCTTCATAAGCATCAAACAAAAAAATTAAATTAATAAAATTCATCATGTTTTCAAGCAGGTTTGCAATTCGGTTCCAACCCGTCGCCGAATCGCTAATTCTAGGTGATTAACCAAACCGCAAAAGCGAACCGGCGCTTGGAAATGCTGATCCGATTCGAAATCCAACAAAACAAAACGGTTCGACTCAGTTCACTAAGGTTGGTTGCAATTTGACCGCTTCGACTAGCGCCTCTTGTTTGTCTTCCGTGAAGCTATCCAAACTACCTATTAATTGTTTTATTGTCTCATTTTTTATTTATTTATTTAGGTAAGTTAAACAATGTTCAGTCAAACATAATATGCAAAAATTACAATTGTAAAATGAGAACCCAGATATAACGGTCTCTGACCCGGTGGGACTTATTTATTGGTAGAAGCCAGCTATGGTCCTACTCACAGCAATGGCAGAGTGCATGTCTGCTGGAGATATAATTTTTTAGTTAAGGTATGACATTATGGCGTTTTTTACATTTGAGATAGAGTAATCTATAGAAAACAGGTGATAATACTCATTATAAGCAAGACACAGACTACGGAGGGGGTCACGAGGAGCATAGTTCGTTAGGCGAGGCGGGAGGTAGATTGGAGTATAGTGGCGAGTTATTCTGAGTGGTACTGTTAAATTAATAAGGCTTAAAAGACACATGGAGTCAACCTCGCCCGCCAAAAGCTTGTGGACAAAAATGACCGCATGGCAAATTCTGCGGGATTTGAGCGAAGGGAGGTCAATAAGTCGTAATCTATGTTCATAGGGGGGGAAGATGCCTGTTCGGTGTCCCAGTTTAAGTCCCGGAGGGCAAAAATCAGAAACTGCTTCTGAACTGATTCAATTTGATCCTGGTAAGTCATGTATTGCGGAGACCAGAGACAGGAGCAATATTCGAGATTTGGTCGGACAAGTGAGATGTAAAGAAGTTTGGTGGTGTAGGGATCATTAAATTCCTTGGACCATCTCTTGATAAATCCGAGAACACTTTTAGCCTTGTTGGAGATCACAGAAATGTGGCTGCTAAAGCTCAAATTTGGTTCAAATAAAATTCCCAGGTCATCGACTTTATATATACGATTTAACGGTCCCATATTAATAGCGTATTCGAAGACATACGGCTTGTTTCAATGAAAGGTCATAGTATTGCACTTGGCAATATTAAGGGGAAGACGATTCAGTTGGCACCAACCACTCAGAGAGTTTAGTTTATTAGCTTTCATTTTTTTCTTGTACCTCCGACAATTACTCAAACATGTTTCATAATTTTCCTGATCCCCTGAGAGAATTTATCAGCTGATTGGCCAAAAACGAATTGGCAGACCAAGCACATTCTCAGAGCGCATTTGTGGTGTCTCCGTACCCGCTCCTGAAAATGAGCTCTGAATTTTCTGTAGCGCATTCTCTGAGCTATATCTTCATACCTAGCTTAACCTAAGAACCAAACCTGTCCTTATTTCCAAACGGTGGGTATCCCTGTGTATATTCAAACGTAACATATTTAAAAATACAACAAATAATACAAGCCAATTCAATCAATTTATAATTATATATTTATTTATTTAATTTAAGGAACAATATTTTTATACTCTGTACCGTAGGTACACAGAGTATTATAAGTTTGTGCAAAAGTATGTAACATCCAGAAGTAAGCATCTCCGACCCCATAAAGTATATATATTCTTGATCAGCATCAACAGCCGAGTCCATATAGCCATGTCCGTCTGTCCGTCTGTCCGTCCGTCCGTCTGTCCGTCTGTCTGTCTGTCCGTATGAACGCACAGATCTCAGAGATGGTAAGAGATAGAGGTTTGACATGTATGGGACATATGCTTCTTATGTCTGCAGGCAGATCAAGTTTATTTTCAATTTTGGCCACGCCCCCTCCCGCCCCCGCAATTTAGAAAAAAACGTCATATCTCCCACAGTTTTGAAGATAGATGGCTTGTTCCTTCTGGATATATTTAGTTATTAGAATAACTTATCGATCCGCCAAAGGAATGAAGAAGATCGGATGAACGGTTTTCGAGTTATGATCAAAAGACAAAATTTCTTGGTACAGAGTATGTTATAGTCGGGCTTGACCGACTTTCTTTCTTGTTTTAATTGAATCCGATGACAAATTGCATCTCAAGTCGGAAAGTACCAGTTTTAGGGCAGAAAATGCTCTTTCTACCGAAACTTGAGTAGCAGGCACACTATGCAGTACTTTTGCTAGTTGGTAAAGACGAGGATACGTGAACTTGTTGCCTTTCCAATAGTTCATTATGTTTTCCTGAAGATCAATTGGTTTAGGAGCGTATCCGTTAATTTCTGTTATCGCCAACTTCAGTTCAGGATCATTTTCGTCATCGGATTCCTTATTTTTAGAGACCAATTCGATCGAATTAAGGAAGTCATTTAAAAGAGAACTTGTGGATTGGGATGAACTGCCGACCTGACTACTCGATTGAGGTAAAATTTCTGCTGAATCGAGAGTCTCTTTTGGTGCGCTATTTTGAAAAAATTATAGAAAATTAAAACTGACAATACTGTTAAAATCTTTTTTTTATATGAGCTTACTTTTTTGTTTAATGCTACTATTTTCCACATAAGTGCAATCAAATGATCTTTGGAATATAACTGCTGTATTGGGTTTTGAACCAACACACGACGAATTCGAGGATCCAGGTAAATTGCAGAAAGAACAATTTCATTTGTTAATAGCTTTTCTTTCCGTTTTTCTAAGCATTTGGCCATGTCATCTGCATTATTGTTTTCCATAGATTGAATGGATAACTTCGTTTCAAGCCAAAGCTTATAAAAGTCGCCAAGGTAAAGTTGCTCGGCTTGTAACTTTTGCGTGGCTATAAAAATTGGTTCCAGTACAGACAGCATTAAATTTATTTCTTCCCATTGCAAGTCAGTTAACTGCGAATTTCCATTTAAATGCTCTTCCAAAAAATCCTTCAACACGCACACATTTTTAAGCATGGTATATGTTGAGTTCCATCTTGTTGGAACATCGAGGAGCGGTTGAGGTAATCCTTGGGCAGAAATTGCTAGCCTAAATAGAGTTTTTTTAATATGATATATTTAAATTTCATTTAATGCATTTTATTTAATTACCGAAAAGTTGGAGTTCTCAGTGTTTTTATAATTGCTCTTGCACTTTCGACAATAGTTCTCCGATTGTCATTCTTTAAAAAGTCATGCACTGCCAGCTGCATAGAATGGGCAGCACATCTGATTGAAGCTATAGAATGAATCTGGACATCGTTCAAAAGCTCGTCATCATCAAATTCTTCGTTCGTTGCTGCATCGAGATCCTTGTTTAAATATTCCACCGCTTTTATAAGATTTTTCCCATTATCAGACGTGACGGTGTAAATTTGCTGCTTTGAAACGGAAAACTCGTCCAAAATATTTTCAATTTCCACACTCAAATTTAATCCCGTATGTTTTTAATGCAGCTCTATTAATCCAAGCGTTTTTATTTCGATGCTGTGGTCTCGATAATATTGGACATTTACTCCCAATATGGCCTTATTATGCCTCGAAGCAATATCAATCTTTAGGGACAAAACTTTATATTCCAGTATTTTTGAAATTTTTTCTTTCATCAAATCGTATTTTTTTCTTACATGTTGCATAACATTGCGCGAAGTTATCGGATTCATGTCAAGGCCCCTAAAAATTTGTTCTGTTAATTTTTTGAATAGATCAGAGTCCAATAGCGTGAATGGAGCCCTCTCTTCTGTGACTAACTGCACACAAGCTTCTTTCACTTCGGAAGAACACAGAACAACAGAAATTTGTCTTCTCTTTTCCGGAGGCTTGTTTGCATTACTTTGAATAGCTTCGTTTCTATATACTTCTGCATGGCACTCCAGCAAATGTCGCCTTAAATTGGAGAAGTAACTCCCTTTAAATGAACGACTACACAGTTTGCAATTCGACACATTTTCATCTGCTGCGTACTCAAAAAATTCACGAATAATTGTACTGCGTTTGCGACCCATCTTTACACACCTGTGATAAATATACAAAGAAGATATAAAAAGCAGTACACTTAGCTGCGTCGACAACATTGCACTCAAAAATAAATCAGCGAAAATGTCAGCGAACAGCTGATTTATTACACTGCTCGACAGCATTTTTCCCCAATTCACCAAACCAACTTTTTCTAAAGTATTTTGGCCCCCTGAGCACGAAACAAAAAAGTTATGAGAGTTAAAGTGGAGGCAACTTTTGAAAAAATCGAAAAAATAGTTTATCGATAATATCTCGATAACGATTCGACAGATTTTTTTTTCATGTCGATTTTCGTGCTCAGGGGGCCAAAATACTTTAGAAAAAGTTGGTTTGGTGAAATGGGGGAAGATTGACTTTCATTTTGTCGAGCAGTGTTATTGAAGGAAAAGTTGTCTTCGCAGCTAATTGTACCTCTATATTAAATCTTCTTTGAAATAATTAAACTTTTGTTGTTCCTAGTTGTAATGTGTAGCACAAACTATTTGACATAATTTAAATGGATAGCTAGCTAACACCTTTAATTATTAAAATTATTTGAGCTACAAGGGTATATTAAATTCGGACGGGCCAAAGAGAGTTTTCCTTCATTAAGCTCGGTTCAGACCAACCAGGATCCCCGACTTGGAAATTTGTGTGTGGTCTTGTCTACTAACAGTGCACGCCACCGACTTGTTAAATGGTTTATTCATCTGAAGTTATACCTTCAGAATCCTTAATGTTGATCCTATCAGGACATATGAAGTATCATATGAGAGGTATTGATTCACACATCATGAATGTTTTTAGATTTTGGTAGTACACTTCACGGTTCTTAAGTTATTTACATTCAATTTTTATTTTCAATTTTTAAATAAAAATTGAAAAATAATCTTTATTTTCCGATTTTTATAATAAAAATTGAAAATAATTTTTATTTTTAATTTGTATTATAAAAATTGAATTTAAGCGTTATTTTATGATATTGAAATAAAAATTGAAATATAATTCATATATCGTAATTTTTTTTTTTTAATCAAAAATAAGACTTAAAATTATAAATAAAGGTTTATCCTGTTTACGGAATCCTGCTTACTAAATAAGTATATCTAAGATATTTCCATTCATCTAAACTACTTTTTTAAGGCTCGATTTTTATAAACTCATAACTCTTATTTGAGATCCCTGATACCAAGTGAAACAACAACGAAGTCGAAAGGCTAAAATCTAGCCAAATAAATTCAAATCAAATACAACAAAAATCCACAAACAACCAATAAAATTTTGCAAAGTGAGTGACAAATATAAATACATTAAATAACGCAAATAAGATATATCAATTACTACATTATCACTGGTATCCGAAAGAACACACAGTATAAACACCCCAATTCCCCAAATCCATAAAATAACACAAATAAAATATTATCAATTACTATTGTCATTACTGATATCCGCAAGGACAGACAGTATAAACACTCCAATTTTGCGATTCCCAACTCCAGGAGAGAAGGAGAAAACCAGACTCTGGTTTTAAATCAAAAGAAAATTATAAAATTATTTTTTTAAGCCGAACAAAACAACAAGCCTTTCCGTTAAATTGTCAGAAACCTTTGCAAAAGTTTGATCGGTTAGCTACGGTGTCTTTTACTTAATAAATCCTCATTATTTCAATTGAAAGGAAACGCATTGTGTGTCCTCCACGTTTAATTGGCCACAGAGTCACCACTCTTAATTTTCCATTTGTTTTTATCTCGAAAAGCTTAAAAAAAAACTAAATAAAAAAAATAAAAAAAAGGAAATAATAAAACATCATAAGTTTATTTGAATTGTCTCACATTGAAAAATTGAAATGTTGTGTCAGTGCTAAATGACAGACCGAAACAATCTAATTAGACCATCGTTACTGAGCACGATCGCAAAAGGAGACGAAACACAATAAACAGCAAAAAAAAAAGAAAACGTAGTGACCAAACAATGACAATGGCCCAAAACGCATAATTAATAAGTATAATCATCCATATAGTGAGACTTTAACCCAGCAAGTGCCAGTTCTGCTGAAAAAACTCTTTAACACCACATCAGACTTTTTCCATACCGAGGACCAGACAATTAATCCTGAACTAAGACAAAACTAATCAGACCTTGACAAAATACCCGACATAGTTAGAAGCTTAAGGAAATTCTCTGGAGAACATACGACCTTCAGTTCCGGGAAGAAAAGTGTTGAAAGAGTACTTCAAATATACGAACCTTTAAAAGGCTCGCCCAGATATTTCGGTATTTTACATACTATCAGCGATAAAATAACGGGCGCCGTCAATGCCGCCTTAGAATCATATAAAGTGTCATAAGACTGGGATATAATATCCAAATGTCTCACTCTGCATTTTGCAGACAAACGGGTCCTTATATCCCTAGAGTACCAGATGACAATCGTAGTACAGGGCAACTTAACGGAAAGAATTCTATCAAGAGGTTTACAGGCACTAATGCATGGGATTAAACAAAGACGCAGAGCAAATAGTAACCAAACTAGAGATTAAGATCTCGATATATTCGTACGAAGACTTAGAGGAGACCTGCCTCGGTTACTTGGAATGAAAGAACCATCCGACCTTCCTACGGCCCTACATCTTTGTCTAAAACTCGAAAACCAGGCTTATCGTACAAATTATGCCACGTCCAAAGGACAATCAGTAAACTTTCGGAAATCGAGTCCGAAACCTTTCCTAGCTCAACGCGCCGTACAACATGGCGATAGCCAGCGCTTCCGCCAAGCTCCACCATTTTTATACCCGTTACTCGTAGAGTAAAAAGGGTATACTAAAGTCGTGCAAATGTATGTAACAGGGAGAAGGAAGCATCTCCGATATCATAAAGTATATATATTCTTCATCAGCATCAACAGCCGAGTCGATATAGCCATGTCCGTCTGTCCGTCCGTCCGTCCGTCCGTCTGTATGAACACCTAGATCTCAGAGACTAGAAGAGCTAGAGCAACCAAATTTTATACGTAAGCTAGTATGGTCTGTAGGCAGATCAAGTTTGTTTCAAATTTCGGTCACGCCCCCTCCCGCCCCCGCAATAAAAAATGTTGAATAACTCCCACAATTTTTAAGATATCGAGCTCAGATTTTGCAGTGTAGTCTTTGTGTCCAATATCTACAATCTCACAAATTTTCGAAAGGATCGGATAATAAATAGCCGAGTTAAAAAAATGTTGCATACTTATGCTAGCTGAGCTGAGTAACGGGTATTTCGAAGTCGGACAGGGCCGACTTTAACTTACGCTCTCGTTTCTTCTATACATCAGCAACCAAACGCTGCGCCACGTCAATACCTGGCAAACTATGGCCAGCCACTACCAAGCGCTGCTCTTCGCCAAAATAGCAACTTCGGTTACCAACAGACACCGGCTCCACGCCAACATAACTCCGGTTACCCTTACCAACAACAATACCAAATGGCACCCTATCGTCCCATGGCACCTGAACCACCGCCAAGACCAGAACCAATGGAAGTAGCATTAGGACAAAAATGGTCAACTATATAAATAGACCACTGTTTGAGAGCGGTAAAAGACCACCGGGCCAAAGAGCCCCTGTAGACAAGAGACAACTGAATTTTAACATCGAACTAAACGCAACGTTGGGCGAAAATGCCGCGAACGACCCTACCATCGAACTATACGACCAAAACATCGACTGAGAAGAACATTCGAACGAATACGACCAATCTTTGGACGAATACAGTGAACAAATAGACACCGTTGACACTGAGGGCACATACCTTGACTATTCGGACTTACATTTTTTAGAATAGCAACATCTTCGCTCTAATATTTTGAAATAAAATTAAAGAGCGGAAAAATTATGAAAATTCTAGTAGACACAGGATCGAACAAAAACTATATTCAACCACACCTAACACCAAACCCCGTAAAAAACAAATGCCATTAAAAAGCTACAGCAGTAACCGGAGAAATATAAATTACTCACCATACCAAAACGCAACTATTCAATATTACCGATAAAACTATCACCTTTTTCCTACTACCGGCATTAAAATCATTTGACGTCATATTAGGCAACGACAGTTTAAAAGAATTGGACAGAATAATCTTTGCAAAAAGAGCATTTATGATTATCAGAGATACGGACTATTAGATTTATTATTTTTCCCAATAAAATTAGACAGTCTTATATATTAGTATTGGTCACTATGGTATAAGAGTTGTAGTATGTAAAAGATAAAGGTACCCTAACTTACTCGCTACTTATACAAAATGGCATGCATTATAATTTATTAAGTTCCTAATTTAAAGTTTTTTTTTTAAATTTTAATAGTCCTAATATTTTTATTATTTGTATTTAGTATTTTTCTTTTGATTTTTGTTTTTTATTTTTTATAATTCTGTTTTGTCTTTTTATCTGTTTTGTCTCGTAAAATATTCAGTAAACTGGTTTTTAAAGTGCGTTGCGTTTCGGATTTCTTTTAGGTAGTAAGAAAGTTCGTTCCAGCATCGAGCAGAGTTAATATAAAAAAGTTTCTCTGCACCGGCTAGTTCACGAAGATGAAGCGAATGTTAATTTATCAAAAAGATATTTCGGTTGACAAGTAAAAATAATTTTATGCAGAAGGATGAGAGATTTCAGTTTTATCCTGGATTCAAGAGTCGTATTAAAATTTTTTTGTGCTAATGTAGAAATATGGTCGGTAAGTCTACGGTTAAAAATAAATCTAGCTATCGAATTAAACGCTACATCAAGTCTGTTCATACTATTGGTCGAAAATTTCGATACCATATAATAATGTTGTAGTCAGACACGTTTTTGCTACAAGCATTTTTAGGTTTTCGGGTATGAACTTCTGAGATAACGACAGCTGCCTAAGAGAACTATATAGTTTTCCAGTTGCTTTTGCTATATGGTTACTCCAGGATAGGGTACCATTAAGAACTATGCCTAGATTAGTAGCTTTATCCACGTATTCAATAACCGAGTTATTTATAGTTAGGTTAGACAACTGTCATGGACCAAGTACAGAGCCTTGGGGGACACCACGTGTGGTTGACACCATTTCCGATGAGCGGTTACCCAGAACTACGAATTGCTGTCGACCAGTCAAAAAGGAATTTTTAAGTTTTGTGGCTGAGGTGAAAAAGTTATATAGCTTACTCAATTTAGTGCATAGAATAGTATAGTCGACAGTATCAAGGGCTTTGCTAAAATCTAATAAAGTCAATAATGTTACGTGACTGTCGTCAACTTTTTTGCGGACATCCTCAACGATATTTGTGATGGCTGATATGCAGCCATGGTTCTTTTGTAAACTGGATTGCAGGGGGCTCAAATGGCAGTTTCTCTCAAAGAAAGATTTCATCTGCTTAGCCATAATGTGCTCAAACGCTTTAGAGAGGAGAGGTAATATCGTTATAGATCTAAACTAGTTACTTGCTTTGGGTATGACAAGTACTTTGCCGATTTTTCCGGATATATGGGTAGTCTGATGTGGTATGAGCTGTATTGAAGATATGGGTGATGTGATCAAAAAGAAGAGGTAAAATAATTTTTAGGAATCTGGGGTTCAATTTATCAAGTCCCTTGGCGTCAGATTTGACCAACAAAATATATTCTAAAACATCACAAGGGCGACTACACATAAAGCTTAAACTATTATCACAGCGAGGTTCCACAGACAGGTACTTATTTTCTGAAGGTACAGGTACGTTTGCTTCTTAACCCTCTAACGGGCAAGGCCGTCTGTAGACGGCCTCCAGAAAATATTCCGTTGTTTCTTTTTTGTCAAATTCACTATTACCGCTATAAGGTTTCCTTGCTTTACTTTTCGATATACATTTGAGAGCATTCCACGCGTTTAAGTGCAGTCATCAGTCAAGTGCAAGGAATGATCAAAACAGCACAACGAATTATCGCGGAAAATAATAAATTTTCAGTCGCCGAAAAACCATCTTTAGAGATAACTGATTGACTTCATAATTTTAGCGTGAGTAGTAAATATATTTAAGATTAGTTGTGTGTTAAAGTTGAAGTGGAAAACATATTCCAAGTGTGCAATTTAATCAAAAATTTGAAGACCGTTTTCAGACGGCCTTGCCGGTTTGCATGTAACGAAGTGTCCCCGTATCGCTGATTGTTTTTTTTTATGTGATTTGTGCATATAAAAATCATTGGTTACAGCTCAATTTGTAATTTGTTTATTATTTATGAGACAGATGAAAAATCCCAAGCATTATTATAAAAAAAGTTCAAATTGAATGTATTTTCGGTTGAAGAGTTACTCGCATTTATCTATTCAGTTGATAGTGAAGATGAAGCTTTGACTTTGTAATGGATAACATCGAGCCTGATAACTCAGATCCGCTGTCGCAACATGATGAGCAGGTAATAGAGGAATGTATCCAGCAAATGAATGAAGCTGATAACACGGCTGCATTTGTGCAGGCAATAAAGCTGTCTTTGGATGTTAGCCAAATCGAGTTTCATCATCGTTCGTTGATACTCAGGAGCCATTCGCATCATCTGCGTCCAAGCCCAATGCACGCTTTAAACCAAATAAAAGAGCCCGATCTCCATTGCCAACAATTGAATATCCTGGACCATTAATTCTACCTACAGCTGGTGGCTTCATTGGAGAAGGCAAAAAAAACTATAATCAGTTTAGAAAACCAACATTCATTGTGTCCCATTTTTATTTACAGCGCTTAGTGCAATTTCAAAGGAATCCAAATTTTTGTGGCGTAAACGCTCCATGTGTTTACATGTAAACGAAGTTGCGTTTCGTGGCGATTCATCACTACCTTTTGCTGTGCAGAAGCTCCAAACACCAATGGAATTCTTTAATTACTTTTTCACAAATGATATTATTGAATTAATCGTCGAAGGGACAAACCGTTGTGCTTTGCAGGCCAATATTAACTCCACATTAAAAATAAATGGTACTGAAATCAGAAACTATATTGGAATAATAATGTACATGTCGGTGTATAAATATCCCACCATAAATAGTAATTGGGGCAAAAATGCATTTGCTGCTATTTAAAAGTGTATGCCATCAAAAAGATTTTTGATGATCAAGAAATTTTTATGTTTTCAAAAGTGCAAATACTGCAAAAAGTCAGAAACCCAAGGCGTTTGTTCGAAATGCGACCTTCCCTTATGTGGAACAGTCGACAAAAACTGTTTTTGTGACTACCACCACAAAAAATAACAAGAACTGCTTTCTTTCTCCCAATTTTCTTATTAAAATTTGTTTGATACAAAAATATACACCTGTCTTATATTTTACATGGAATGCGGCAATGTCTAGAGACGGTCTTTACTATTTTTCACCTGGAGATCGTTCAAGATAACATTTTTAACCTTTTTTTTAATAAAATTAAGCTTGTTTTACCAATATTTACCTGAAAAAAAATAATCACTACTATGCGGTTGCTCTATCGTTTTTGCCTATTAGAGGGTTAAGCTCATAAAATTTAAGCGCAGTGCTGGTGTTTTATATCGTTTCCATTTTCTATACGCGTCATCGCGCAGACATACATTACGCTTTATACATTGCTAAACCACGGACTTTTTCGATTTTTCAGGTACTCATGTATTAAGAAGATAGTCAATGTTGTGGTGAAATAGAGAGAGTTGATCATCACATGTTATCAGAATGTATATTATGTGCCAATCACATTTGTTCAACTCATTCATGAGCATGCCATAATCCATATTTCGGTAATCTATATATGTATAGCGGCAGTCAGTATGGTCGAGAGAAAATTCATACTTCAGAAAAATGAGATCATGTCTGGAAAATGCAGGTACTGGTAAGTGGTCAAATAATAGGATTTTGCTTTCATCACTAACAAAAAACACATCTAACAGAGTATCACAAGATCTTGAAAAGTGGGTGGGTACAGTAGTATTAACAGTATTGGCAGTCCTATTGAATTCATATCAAGCAAAAGATGTTGCTCGTTAAGCAAGTTGCTGTTCATATCGCCACACAAAATTACATCAGGAAAAGTTTTGGATATATTAGATAAAACATTTATAATTTTGATGTGGTCTGTGTTGCGAAGTGGTCAATATATACAGCCAAGCAGTAACTTTCCATCAAATCCTTTGCTCGTTAGTTCTACAATTAAGACCTCAATATTACTGTCAATTGGGTTTTTACAAACAAGCTTACTTCTAATATCCTTTTAATATAAATTGCTACCCCCCCTGCATGGCCTGCACGATCGGAACGATACAACAAATAACCATCACATTCAAACCAAGCATCACAGTACAGTGGCGTAGCGTGAAGGTCTGCCGCACGGGGCGGAAATGATATCGCTGCTCCCTGCGGCAGCTACAAAGGCTCGAAGACGTAAGCGCTCCTCCACATTGATTTCATCACGTATGTTGCCTGCTGACTGCACTAACCCAAGCCAGTGGGTGTCGTCCGAATCCAGCAAAACAGAAGGGGAAAGGTAAGCAATTTTGCTCGCCAAGTCTTGCAGTTGTCCAAACCTTTCGCTTATTTCTGCAATGATTTTGTCCGTCGATTCGAAAAGTTTTCGCCGGATTTTGTATTCGTACGACAAAATTACGTCTTTGCTGCCATCGTTAAAAAAAATGTTTCCCAAATCTTCGCCGGGGGGTTCCATGGATATGCTAAGATCTTCAGACATTTCTTTAGCATTTCCACTAACGTAGTCTGCAAAGCTCAAAGCACTCAAAGTTATACTAAGGCCCTTTGTTTGCAGATACTTTTGGGCATCTTCTATTTCAACCAGCACAGATTGCCAGAGGCCCAACAATCAAAGGAAGGAAAATGACTGCATTGCAACTACCAAAGTTCCAGCGTCTGTTCTGGTGTTTAAGCTTTCATCCATCTCAGTCAATTTTTCCAGAGAGGCCAATATGTTTTTGTAGTGACTTCGAGGCACAATAACGGCCTCAGCTCTCGCGGTCCACCGCGTATCTTGTACCCTTTTTAAATTTTTTCCAGTAGTCGATAGCACAATACTCCAGCTATGCGTTGACATGGCAAAAATGGAATAGCAACGTTCCAAGGTACCAAAAAAAGCACCTGCCCCAAATGATGCGGCGTGCAAACAGGCCAGGTTTAAGGAATGGTTTGAGCATGGCACGAAATCGGCTTTAGGATTAATTTCCTTAATTATTCGCTGAACTCCTGAATGTTTTCCAGACATAGCAGCAGCATTGTCGTACGCCTGGCCTCTACAGTTTAGTATATCTAGCCATCAGCTTCAAGCTTGTCCAAAATCATTTTTGAAATCCCTTCAGCGGTTTTATCATAGCTTTCAATAAAATCAATAAACGATTCGACCACTTAGACTTCTTCATTATCGATAACAACATACGTTAATACTTGGCCTTGTGAGAAATGTCCGGGGTGCTGTCAAATATCATGGAATAATATTAGGCTTTCTTTATCAGTTCAATTATTTTCTGGCGAACTGCATTTCCCAAAGTCGCAATAAACTCGTTTTGTATTTGAGGTGACATATATGTAACCAAAAGTTTGTTACTCATATTGTTTCGAACAAGATGTTCACGCAGAACAGGATCATACTTGGCTATTAAGTGGACTAATTCTAAAAAGTTGCCCCTATGGCCACTGGTTTCATCTTCTCTGTGACCCCGTATGGCCAAATTTTGTTTTGCAAGAAATCGTAGTATGTTAAACATTCTGCCGAGAATTTTTTGAAACCTTTTTGATTCCCTTTCCATAATGTCTTGCTCTTTCTTGTGAATAAGCTGTCCTTTTCGAGTTCTGGATACCATCTCTGTCCATTTAAAATAATTTTGGTAGTGAAGAGAACTTGACTCATGGTTTAAAACATTAGGGTTTAGTTTCCACCAAGTATTGAATCCGTTGGATGAGCAAAACTTTGACCCATTTGTATCGTTTGGTTGCTCAAATAACCGACAGCAAAAGCAGAATATTGATGATTTTAAAGGAGAATAAGCCATCCAAGTGCGTTGAACTTTTTCACCATTAGCCAAAGTTCAAAAAAACCAGACTAGAGAAAATCTTCTTGATTCGCCTTTTAAAGTATCCGATGACGACTCTGTGCGCTTAATGGCTGACTCAAAGTTAGAATGCATATGCTGAACAATTTTCTGGCCTTGTCTGATGAGAAATAGTCGCATAGTTTCATTTGTGTGGTTGGGCCATTTACCAATATCATCAAAACTCCCACTTTGGAAAACATCAGTCTCCGTTCCGAAGTCTTCATTATTCGTAAAAGAATTTAACACAGCCGGCGTTTCCAGAGTTTCGTCGTCAGGATCGACAGCAATATCATGTACCAGATCGACAATTTTAAGTTCCTGTACATGGTGCTCTTGGTACATTTATGACCATCTAGGATCAATAGATGCACCACCCTTTACATATTTCAGAATAGCTCCATCATATTTTCGTTCACTCTCTTCCTTAGCTTTTTTCTTATTTCGATAAAATGCGTTAAAGGTTAAAGACAAATGCCGCAGTGTGGGCAAATAAATGCGCTGGCTTAGGTTGCGATCGAAAGTTCCAGTGTGTCCCCAATCATTAATGTGGAAAATATTCAAAAATATTTATTTAAGAGAATAATTAATATATATTTGCCGAACCTCAAATTTGCCGCCCCTATAAATTGCCGCCCGGGGCGGCCGCCCCCCCCGCCCCCCTCGCTACGCCACTTAGCGCGTTTATGTGAGCTACTTTCAGACCGTTTCTTTGATTACTCAAGACTTTAATCAGGCTACTCAATGTGAAGATAGTTAAACTCGCCTGCACTGATAGTGTAACGATGATGGACAAATAGAGACGCACGCAAATTATGTAAACAAAGAGATATAAAGGCAAAATTATACTTAAGTATGCTCTTAAAAACTAGGTTAAAATTCAATGCAAACTTAGGCTTGAAAAAGGTTCTCTTGCGGGACCATCGGAATCGGTGTTTTGGGCATTATTATGAGGAGAAGAGAGCAAGGGGCACGTTCATCATATTGAGAAAGCTCCCCCAAGCGCTGAATGCATTGAGGGCTTTTACGCACATGTACAAGCCCACGACGGGTAAAGACAGCAATAAGAGCTTTTTGCTTTAAAGGTGCATTGCTTCCGCTGGTCAATTAGTTCGAGAAGCTGAGGAGCGGGAGCATCGGATGAAGGACCGGCCTTGAGATCTGTGCCAGTGTTTTGGCGTTGACGCTTTGTTGGTTGAGTTGGTGCCATGTTTTGTTTTTGAGTATAACTTATCGGATTTAGTGGTTTGTTTATTGGAAAAACTGAGCGTTTTTGTTATTGATTGGTGATTTTGTCAAATTCAATTTCTCCTTTCTATTGAGATGTATGTTTGAGTTGGTGTGAGTGTGTTAAATGGACGAAATTGTTTTCACTTTTTAAAGTTTATTTTGGCTAGACACCGATGTAAATGCACAGCACTTCGATGTAGGCGGTCTTGCCTTGTGTAAATGCAACAAAATGTATCAATTGCGGGTTCTGGATTTAACAAAACAAAGCGACAAATTTAATATTTCGCGGAGCAGGTAAAATTTGCCCCAAAAAAAAATAAAGTCTGCGGATACCAATTTAAGAGAAAAAAATTCAACTCATAAGTCACATAATTCCCAAGACAGAACATTTGAACGAATAGCAAAAACTGAAATTAAAACAGTTGATAAACGACTACTCAGAACTATTCTCCAAACCCACCGAAAATCTGACCTACACTACCAAAGTACAAGCCGAAATACGCACTAATACGGACACACCGGTATATTCGAAATTTTACCAGTACCGAATGTCTCTCAAAGACGAGGTAGACAACCAAATAAACGAAAATCCTGGAAGATGGTATTATCCGACCGTCCCGCTCCCCATACAACGCACCCGTGTGGATCGTACCAAACAAATTTGACGCTTCTCAAGGAAAACGAGAGCGTAAGTTAAAGTCGGCCCTGGCCGACTTCGAAATTCCCGTTACTAAAGGCAATTACTGTTTAATAACCTCATGCGGCTCATATAAGTATGCAACTTTTTTATAGCTCTGCCATTCGATTTTTATGAAAATTTGTGAGATTGTACATATTGGCCACATGCACTATACTGCAAAATCTGTAGGAGATATTCAACATTTTTTATTGCGGGGCGGGAGGGGGCGTGGCCAAAATTTGAAACAAACTTGATCTGCCTGCAGACAATACTAGATTACATCTAAAATTTGTTTGCTCTAGCTCCTATTGTCTCTGAGATCTAGGTGTTCATACAGACGGACGGACGGACGGACAATATTTCAGCCAGCACTGGACGACATCCTTCACGAGCATATTGGTAAAATATGTTTCGTCTACGTAGACGATATCATCATCTTCAGCAAGGATAGCGAAGCTAAACGCCAAAAACTTGAATCTCATCTTTCGAACACTACACGAAGCAAACATGAAATGCCAACTCGACAAGTGCGAGTTCTTCAAAAAAAGGTAGAGTATCTAGGATTTGTCATCTCCGATAAGGGAGTAAAAACTAACCCAAAGAAAGTTGAGGCAATCGCTTATTTCCAACAACCAAAATTACTTAAAGACCTGAGATCTTTCCTTGTCATGTCAAGCTATTTCGATTCATCAAAGATTTCGCCAAACTTGACTGGCAGTGACAAATACAAATTAAAAATGAATAATCACTTCGATATTATTTCGATGATTGACACAGAATATTTAATGTTGGCGAGAGTATGAAGTGCTTCCACGTCCATATATTCCAGCGCTCATTCCAGTGCCCATTAAAAACAGTCACCGGAATGCATCCCGCTGTGTCTGGACATGTGTACGTAGGTTTTGTGAAACGGTGTGGAACCTTTTGGGAAAAGGATGTACCCCAAAACTCAAGCGAGTTCTTCAAGGAGAGCTTTCGGTGTGAGAAGAAGCACATTTAATATTTTGGTGGCTCGGTTGCCTAGGCTTGCAAGAAAAGACACACCATTTCGACTGGCTATACCAAAAGGACAAAAGGATTGTCAATGCGTTATATACGCTGGGCTCATCCGCAGAATACCGAACAGTTGGAAGACTGTTCGAACTCATTAACTTTTTTTTTGATTTAAAGGATTTCTGGCTTTCCGGCAAACTCTGCTAAATGAGTGGAGCCTAGCCTCAAAAATCTCCTACAGTTTGACTCATGTTGATGTTGTTTGAGTTTGTAGAACTAGCTGGATTGGTAACTGTTGAACTCGTAGTTTTGGCTGGTTTGATGTTTGCTGAATCTATATTATTAGCTGGCTCAGTGTCTGCTGAACCTGATTCCATTAGCACTAATTTGTCAAATTTAGCGGGCGAATTTAATATTATTAGACAAAACTGGTTTAGGTCGTGTGTGTTCAATATATGTAATTAATTGTCTCTTGCCATGCTTATGGCAAAGTAAACCAGGCGGTATGGGATTATTTCCGTCATACTGAAGGCAAAGCAATGAAGGAGTAATCCATTATGTAATGACAATTTGCGCCGCTGGGGATTGTACGTAAATGTTACTTCCAGTTTAATAGTTCTGAACTATTTTGAATAAATGAAGACACAAAACTTAAAAAATTAAAGGAAACAAAATGAAATGAAACGAAACATTTCTATTAATTATTGCAAATCCATTCTATTATTGCAAAATTCACCTATTACACTTCGCTCTCCAATCCGTTCTCAACATTTTTTCGATTCCAAAAACTTGTTGGAAACGATTCAGATTTCGATCCGTTTTCTTCGTGGACTAAGTGTCGTGTAAAGTGTAAAGAACACATTCTCGATTGTTTTTTTAAGAATCACTTCGAGTTAATGTCAAAATCGAATCAGTGGTTGCTAACGATTTTCAGTTGGATATTAAGTTCAAATATGTTGCATATGTTACTAAAAAGTGTTTAGATATTTTTTAGTTTCAAACTTGGTTCCGTAATTGATTGAACTAGATCAAAAGTGGTCTGCTCCAAACGGCAGCTGGGGTGGGGGAATAATACTAGAAATAAATCAACGCGGACCTGAAGCTTTAATGTGCAATTTAATCCATACTTGTGAAAGTATTGCAACATGGGAGCGGACAGAGAAAAAGGAAAGAGCAAAACCAATTCCCGTGGTTTGGAAACGAATATTTTTTTATTTGTATTTGACGAACCCTAATATCGTCAATGCATATACATACATATTTCGGCTTCATTTAAATTTCAATTACATGTGCTTTTAAATAGACTTACCTCCTCGCAGAGAGCAAGCATTCGTCTTGTACTTTCCAACGACTGAAAATAAATAGAAAAGAAAAGAAAGTTAGTGCATTTAAAAAATAGTAGTAGTAGTAGTAGTAGAATTTATTTATTTTTAACTTTTGATAACAAAAATGAACGCAGTGGCTTTATAAAGATTATTTAAATAAACAAATATTGGTATTTTACTGGGCATGGCAATTAATGCCGTCAGCCCATACTTCCCTTAATTCGTCCACAATACACCATTTCCAGTTACTACACTTGACTTCCCCGGTCGTCCCGAGATATCAAATCGTTCACAGGTAATGGTGCGTTAGAGGACCACTCGCAGGAAATAAATAATAAAAGCAAAGTAAATATATTAAACATTTTTAAGTTAAACAAACAGTTTACAAGAAAAAAGAAATTTTTATATAGACAATAAAAACAGTTTGTTGCAGTAAGCCGTTAGCCTAGTAATTGTGACTTGATGCTTTCCTGGTTACCAAATCAAGTATCACCGTAGTCCATAACGAAACTTCGGCGATATTGCAGGCTCTCCCTAAAGTAGGAGGTAAGAAGTTCAGCAGAGCGTGTGATTCCTGGCACGACAGAGTTGGTTTTCCAAAGTGCAGCGCCCTGAGTTCTTTCAGTAAGGGGCATCGAGCAAGAAAGTGTTCAGTGTCCTCTCTCTCTCTCTGGTATTGCAAAGGGTGCAATGGCTGGGCGTGGTACTGTAAGGCACATAGTTCAGGCTCATAACTTCGGTTCTTGCACGAAAGATGAGTGATATGGTTGCGGCTTCGAGGTCATCATGAAAATAGTTCCTAGACGCAAGGTTGTACTCCATAGTTGGGGGAATACTGGGGTAGGTAGAACATTCGTTTGATATAAAACAGAAGGAGTTTTTCTACGTTTTCAAATTGACTGACGCCCCATACCTGGGCAGAGTAGCACATAATGGCTCTTGCGGTGGCTGTAAATAGGGAGTATTTGTTGCTATGGTTTACGTTCCTTTTTCTAAGCAGCTCTTTCCATGTTGAGTTTATTGCGGTTTTGGAGTCGCTGAGTTTTTGCTTAAGGTGCTTGTGAAAGGTCATGCCTGGTGTTAAAGTCACTCCTAGGTATCGATAATCATTTACCACTTCAAGATTCATTACGTTTATTTTCCATGCATCTGCCATAGGTCTGCGGCCTCTGCTATCTCGTATTACCATAACTTTTGATTTTGCGTAGTTGACTTGCAGGCTCCACGTTTGGCAATATTTATATAAGGCGTCAATCATTTGCTGCATTTCTACGGGGCTTTCTGCTAGTAACACCATGTCGTCGGCGTACATTAAAACTTTTACGTGCTCTGAACCCAAATAAACGCCATCTGGCAAAAATGACACTATGTCGTCCACATACAATGCAAAAAGAAGCGGGCTCAGAAGACATCCCTGTTTTACTCCGGTGTTGGACTCTAACCATTCCGATATGCTGCTGCCGTCCCACACTGCTTTCTAGTTTAAATAATAAAGGCTTTGTATTATTTGTATCATCTTTGTTGAGACTCCTATATTGCTCAGTTTTAAATAGAGGCTTTGTCTGTCCACTGTGTCGAAAGCAGCTTTAAAGTCCACGAAGAAGGCATAATTCTTTTTTTTCCTTTCCAGATAGTGCTTTGCAAAGGCCGTGAGCGTAAATATGCTGTCTACGGTAGAGTAACCTACTCTAAATCCAGATTGATACTCGCTTTGAATGTCGTACGTTTTAACCCAATTCGTTGGGCGTTTTTTTGGTTTCCTGCGCTTTATTGCAGCTACCACTTCTGTGGCATCAGTTTCGGAATCCAATTCCAGTGATGTGGTATATGGCATGGCACAGTTGTGTTGTGTTAGTGGAGCTTCCGAGTAAAGTAGACCCCTAAAGTATGTCGCTAGGCTGTTCGCATCTGCTCTTATCGGTTTGCTGGCTGTGGTTCCGTTTATCTGTCTTAAAAGTGCCCAAAGCGTCTTACTGTCCTTCACTTGATTCAACCTGAATTCCAGTTGTGTATGATAATTTTGCTGTGACCGCTTGCACAAAGTCTTATACTCCTTCTGTGCTATGAAGTAACTCTGCTTGGATGCATTTGTGACGGTTTTCTCCACCTGTCAAAGAAGGATCATATGTACCAAAGGTACATAGAGTATAATAAGTTTGTGCAAAAGTATGTAACAACCAGAAGAAAGCATCTCCGACCCCATAAAGTATATATATTCTTGATCAGCATCAACAGCCGAGTCAAGATGCCATGTCCGTCCGTCCGTCCGTCCGTCCGTCCGTCCGTCCGTATGAACGCACAGATCTCAGAGATGGTAAGAGATAGAGGTTTTGACTTGTATGGGACATATGCTTCTTATACTTGCAGGCAGATCAAGTTTATTTTCATTTTGCGACACGCCCCCTCCCCCGCCCCCGCAATTTGAGAATAACGTCATATATCCTACAGTTTTATAGATAGAAGGTTCGAACCTTCTGGACTTTTTTTTTTATAAAAATTTTTGTTCGATTTGCCAAAGGAATGGTAAAGATCGGATGAACGGTAGTAAAGATATGAGCAAACGAAAATTCAATATATCTGGGCAGCTCCTGCAGCGGCAAAACTCATACATATGTATGTAGATGTATGTATATATGAGCAACGCCTTCACAGCAAAGTGATAGCCAACAAAATTTTGAGGACAAATTTTTATTTAACGATTCATATTGGACGTTGTGGGTGTGATGACCCCGCCCCGCGAAAAATTCCACCTTTTAAATGAATTAAATCTGCAAATATATTGTCTGAGTAATTCCAACAACGAAATCCTATACAAAACCTAACAGCTATGGCTAGCTCATTTGATCCAATGGGATTCTTGCAGCTAACTGGGACGCTCTCATTTTCCCCCTTCCCTTTCCCACATACACAATATTGAGAGAGAGAAAGTAGAGATGGTCGTGGGACAAATATATCGCCCGATACCCATCTGACTACTAAGACGAGGATTGTTTAAATTGCAAATAATATACAAATAGTCGAGTTCTTTAATTCTAACATAATATCAAGCAATCACAATGATGTTAAGTCATTCTGGTCACTCCGGAGTCCCGCGTAGTTTTCGATGTGCGCCCATCTCTAGCTCTGGCAAATGCAAAGGTTTTTATCAGGGATGCAAACCGGTTCTGAACCGAACCGGTTTTGAACCGAACCGAACCGCCTATTCCAGCTGGTGAACCGAACCGCAAACCGAACCGGCTTCCTTTAAGAATTGCTGAACCAAACCGAAAACCACAAATAAAAACGGTTCGGTTCGGTTCAGTTCTCTGACGAGTTTCAAGACGGGATTCGCTTTCCTCTAGCCAATGATACTTATTAATTTGGGAATTTGAATCGTTTCCCTAAGATCATTTTTCTACATTTTGTTTGACTCTCAAAATTCTTACCGATGCCGGAACTTTTAAGGATGACTTGACGAAAATGTAAAAACAAGTAATCTTGCAAGTCTTCTGTAATTGCCCTCCGATCTCTTAATATATAATACATACCATCAATCCACATTCTTTCATCTAGTGGACAATATTAGGAATTTTCTGTAATATTTCTTCACCTTAATTCAATCTTAACCAGGGGAGTTTTTACACTTTTCTATTCTAATCTTTTCTAGCCGACATTCTCGGTTTTCGAAGATCGTTCCTCAAGGAACATATAGACGAATCCTTTGAATCCGGACATCTTCTAAGGATTTTAAAGATATTTAAATGGATTATAGGAATTCAATTTGAAAGTGTGCAAATGTCACATGACAATAGAAATCATAATGTACCTTTGTGAACCACTGAACCGAACCGGAACCGCGGTTCAGTCAGCTCAAAAAACCATGTAATGAACCGAACCGGCGGTTTAGAAACTGTCCGAACCACTGAACCGAACCAGTCTTTGTATTCGAGTGGTTTGCATCCCTGGTTTTTATACTCTGTACCGTAGGTACACAGAGTATTATAAGTTTGTGCAAAAGTATGTAACATCGAGAAGGAATCATCTCCGACCCTATAAAGTATATATATTCTTGATCAGCATCAACAGCCGAGTCGATATAGCCATGTCCGTCTGTCCGTCTGTCCGTCTGTCTGTCTGTCCGTATGAACGCACAGATCTCAGAGATGGTAAGAGATAGAGGTTTGACATGTATGGGACATATGCTTCTTATGTCTGCAGGCAGATCAAGTTTATTTTCAATTTTGGCCACGCCCCCTCCCGCCCCCGGAATTTAGAAAAAATGTCATATCTCCCACAGTTTTGAAGATAGACTTATCGATTCGCCAAAGGAATGAAGAAGATCGGATGAACGGTTTTCGAGTTATGATCAAAAGACTTTTCGCTGCAGCATCAAAATGTATGCTGAGCGTATAATTTTATTGGTACAGAGTATGTTATAGTCGGGATTGACCGACTTTCTTTCTTGTTTAATATTCCCTTAGCTATTCCTGATGTTTCCATTTCCACAAATAAGCCCACTTTGTTGTTGTTTTCGAAGATGATGCACGATTCCTTCACTTGGGCATTGGGCACTTGCATTTTCAATCGAAACAGTGTTTCCATGCCCTCCTTCGTGGCCATATCTTTTTTTGGGCCCTTGATAATTAGGTTTTTTTCTTTGCTTTGGTCAACAACCCTGCTCAGTTCAATTCTGTCTCTGGTTCTGTCAGCTTTTAACTGTGTAATCTCAGCTTTCAGCTCCATATTCTCCGATTCCAGATTTTAATAATTTTTTGGGATACACTCCCAAGCTGCTGCTTTATTTCCTCCATGTCTTCCTTGGTTGCCATTGTTTTGTGAAGACTGTTCATGCTCGCGTCCATTCTGTCTCCGACACTTTGTATGGCTGCCATAAGGTCTGCTAGAGCAAACTCTTTCTGCAACTCAGGCGACAACTCAGAGCGATTTCTCTTTACATTCTGCAAGCTGTTCGGGGTATCCGTGGTGCGGTTTGTCGCGCTGATATTTGCCAATGCTTGAGCGGTAGCAGTCCGTGGCAGCGTTTTTTGCAAGCTAGCCATTTTAAATTTCGCGCTTTTATATCAGCCTAAAAGTATACACCTTTATCCTTTGTTTGGCTTGCCGAAAAGCTTAGTTCAAAGGCGCTTTCCCTTTGTTGGTGGCAGCTGATTGACTGTGAGCAGGGGTCCAAAGTCTAAAGAGGTAGTTGTGGTTTGAAACGCACTGCGCTTTGTTGTTTGTGGGGGTGCTCCGCCTGACGAAACTGAAATAGGCTGCCGCCAGAAAGATGTTGGCCCAGTTTGTGTTGCGGTAACAGTGTTTCAGCCTCTTGCGTCGTGTTTCCGTTCGTTTCCAGCAGCCACAGGCTCGTCACACAACAAAATATTAACAAACTTTTACAATTTTCCGATGCTTATATACATTTGCAGAAATCATTTAAAAAATAAGTTTCCATTTCATGTTATTGGTTAGATCGATGACAAAAAATAACTAAACCCATTAAAGGTTAATTTGAAGTACAAAGAAAAAAAGATCTAAAAAAGATTCATTTGGATTGGATATATCTCTAATGTAATAATGAGCTAAGCCTGGTGAGTGAATGAGCCATGAAAAACCACTTCTTGATCAACCCTTAAAAGTCAAAATGTTTGGTTCTTTACAAAAAGCCTCTTCGAATGAACTGTCTACTGAAACTCCAAAATGATGATAGTCCCATTGAATATGTAAAAAGTGTCAAAAATCTTGGATTTACTTTCAACAACACATTATCCTGGGACGATCGTATTAATAATGGAATAGGAAAAACATGCAAAAAACTAAGACAATTACGATTTAGTCAACAGATCTTATTGATACCAATATCGTTTTTGGCTTCGACTCTTTTTTATGGAATAGAAGTATTTGGAAAATGTGACTCGAGTAGCAGCAGGAAACTGAATGTAGCCTTTAATAATATAGCCTGATATATTTTCAATAAGAAGAAAACAGAAAATCTCTTTGCCATCCTAGCAAATACCTGCTCCAAAAGAACGAATAATTTAGTCTCCATTCGTTTGAATTCGGCTGTGGAATAATTTACCACATGATTAAAAGCACCTTGAAGTGCAGCGCAATTTAAAGACAAATTTTTTGAATATCTAAAAACAATAAATCAGTTTATACACACACCAAAACCCTAAAAATAAATAATTCTATAAATAATTACATAAGTAGGGCACACTTTATGTTATTTTTTTCGAATTTTACTTGTGTGATTAGTGCTTTCGTTATAAATATTATTGTATTTTTAGCGCTGAGAAAATGTCAATAAAACAATAAATAAATAATAATGTATTTTTAATCATCCAAGGATGAGGAAAATCTTCAGAAGGATGATCATTTATCGAATTCTTTTGATGATTTTCAGTTTAATTAACTTCAATTAAGCTCGATTTGATGTAATATAGTGAGAATTTTCTCCTCGAACACCTGTACGTTAACTTTCAGTGAAAGCAGCTTGCAAAACAATACAACAACATCAAAACACAACTGCTAAATTAGCGGTCTTACAAAACTGAACTACAACAACAATAGTCCACAAAAGTCACTTATTTTGATGAACCACTCAATTGGGTCCAGCACCGAAACGCCGCCGCAAAAACACTGGCGACGATTTGAAGGGCGCTCGATCATCAGACGCCCCATCGCCAATGCTTCTCCAGCTTTTTGACCAAAAATTTGAATAGAAGGTGAATGCAACAAATGCGAAAATTGTAAGTGACCTGCGGATAAAAGGTGTTCCCTGCTTTTCTTGAAATGAAATCAAGCCACGCGCTTTTGTGTATAGAGACACAATTTTCTGTTGCGACGACATACAGTTCTATGCGCTATGCGAGCGAGATAGCATGATTCGACTGAACAAGAGCGTATTAGAGTGGTTGAAGCAGATGAAATACAACAACAAACGACTTAGCTGTTCTCTTTAGATACAATGGGCTAGATGAATGAATTTGCAAATACTTTGCCAGCTGGCCACTACAATTGGCCACTTTTATTTTTATACCCGTTACTCGTAGAGTAAAAAGGGTATACTAAAGTCGTGCAAATGTATGTAACAGGCAGAAGGAAGCATCTCCGATATCATAAAGTATATATATTCTTCATCAGCATCAACAGCCGAGTCGATATAGCCATGTCCGTCTGTCCGTCCGTCCGTCCGTCCGTCCGTCCGTCCGTCTGTATGAACACCTAGATCTCAGAGACTAGAAGAGCTAGAGCAACCAAATTTTATACGTAAGCTAGTATTGTCTGTAGGCAGATCAAGTTTGTTTCAAATTTTGGCCACGCCCCCTCCCGCCCCCGCAATAAAAAA